>CM017194.1:10179021-10429021 GCA_004837865.1 Musa balbisiana
GATCCTTGTCGTAATAAATCTTGCACTTTCAGTTTTAAATATGATACATGTTTTTATTTGACATAAAAAAAGGGGGGGCATGCTTGAATGAAATAAGTCACATGAATTGAAACAACTAAAAGAGAAGAACATTTTTCTTGAAAATTATTTTTCTCTATCTTATTGATTTGATGAATTCATTTGTATTATTTTTATGAATCTCATGGATTATGAAAATGATTTAAATTTAATGTGTTTTATTGAAATCATGATCTTGATTTCTCGCAATTATAATTTGAATTTTCTATTGAATGAATCAAGATTGTTTTCTATTTAAAAGGAGATTTGTCAAAATGTTTCATGGTCTTTTAGTATTCATGATCTTGATAATTATGTTTTGAAACTTTATGTAAATCAATATTGTTCATCATAATTCTCTCGTTTTATAAAAGAGCAAATTTTCTATGTGAATCATAAGATTTTATATGCATGAATTGAGATTTTGTTCTCCTATGATTCTTTTTGCTATTAACTAACAAGAAACTTGTTCTTGTAAACCATGATATGCTACTTGATATCTTGATAATTTATAACTTAAGTTTTCTTTTTGAATCAAGATTGTTTCTTATCATGCTTTCTATTTACAAAAGAAGAAATTTGTCAAAAATGATATGTCTTTTAACATTCATTTTTATCTTTGTTAATTACCCTTGTCATGATTTGAAGATTATAGTAAAGAGAAATGAATTACATGATCGTATTGTTATTCCCTTCTATTTGACAATGACATAGGGGGAGCAAATATTGCTAGCTTGCTAGCTAGCTTGCATACTTCAAGAAGAAGGAAAAGTGCTATCTTACAAATCTCAAAAGAAGCAATATGTGCCAAGTTACACATTTTGAAAGAGGCAAAATAGTCCATCTTACACATCTTTTTGCTAACTTTTTATGTGTAAAAGTTGATAACTTGCATATTATAAATTTGCATACCAAATGTGCAATCTTGCCTATCTCAAGATGCAAAACATGCTAATTTGCACTTTGCAACGGAAGCAAAATTGCTAGCTCAAACATTGCAAAGGAAGCAAAAGTTTGCTAACTTGCAACTTGCATATTTAAAGAAGCAAGAGTTGCTTTCTTGAACATCTCTAATATGCTAGCTAGCATGATGTATAGCTTGCTATCTTGAACATCACAAGCTTACCTATCTTAGGAAACAAAAATTACAAAAGTGCTATCTTGCCTATCTCAAGAAGCCAAACTTGCAACTTGCACATTACAATATGAAGCAAGAATAATGAGCTTACACAAGAAAGCTATCTTGCATTTGCTTTTGAAATTTTTGCTAGCTTGTATGTAGTAAAACTTGCATATCGTAAAAATTGCTAGCTTGTAGTCAAAAGAGAAGCAAACAGTTGCTATCTCAAGAAAAGCAAATATACTAAAACTTGCACATCTTTAATTGCTAGATTGCATAATGATACTATGTTTATTATGTAATGATTTAAACTTTTTATCTCTAAACATATAAGAGTTGGGACTTCTCCTTTTTGTTAATGACAAAGGGGGAGAAGTAAGTTGATGACATGCATGATTTGATCATGACATGTTGCTTGGATTTTTGAATCCAAGAGTTTCTATCAATATGGCATATTGATAGGGGGGGTTTGTTTAAACTATGAGAGTTAAGGTTAACTCCATCATCGATTGGTTGTCATCATCAAAAAGGGGGAGATTGTTGAATCTCGTATTTTGATGATAAAACCAATTGATATGTGTTTATGTTTTAATCTACGTTTTGAGTGACATAGGATGCTTCGATCAGGATGAGATAATTAAAGCAGGAAAATCATGTTGTGCCGGAGGAATATGTCAGAAGATTGGACGTCAGGCCGGTGGATCGGTCGACGTATTGATAGAAGGCTTTGGGCCGTGGATTCGGGCATCGAGCCAAGAAGAGCGGAGATTGTGCCAAGGATATCGAAGTTGCAGAGTCAACTAGCTGATTAGGTAATAGGTCGCAAGAGAGGATGATGCGCCGAAGAATCGGACGAAGCGTCGATGGACCAACGACATGCTGGACAACTTGATTAATTGCTTAGGATTAATTGTCCCGATCAAAGTTTTATTTTAAGTGTGCAGGATTAACTATGATAGCTTGAAGACATAAAGCAAGTCTACCGGAGTCAAGTTCGATGGGTGTTCGAGAGTCCGTTGAGAGTTCGAAGATTCGTTAGAAGTGCTGCCGGAACCAACCGAGAAGAAATCAGGGACTTGCCAAAGTTTTCGAAAGTCTGCCGGAGAGATCGTCGGAGATTCGTGGAGATCACCGAGAAGGCTCGGCTACTCGCTGAACTCGCCATAAGATCGGGAGCCTACTGGGAGTCCGCCGGAAGAAATCCGAGGGTGTATCAGAAGCCCGCCGGATGATCATCGGAACGAGACTCGACGTTGTCGGTTAAAAACTTGCATAGGACTATGTTTTTAATTATGTAGTTTGCATGTAATTAGGGTTAGGATTAAGGGTTAATCCTACAACCCGGTTAGGGGCCAATTGGGCCCGAGTTAGGACTAGTTTAGGCCAAGTTTGGAGCCCAACTAGTGAGCTGAAATAGTTCAGGTGGTGGCACCGCCAGACTAGGCTGTGGCACTGCCCAGAGCCTGAAGTATTAGGCGGTGGTACCGTCGGACTGGGCGGTGGCACCGCCCAGCACCCGAGAGTTCAGGCGGTGGCACCGCCCAGAACCCGAGAGTTCCGGTGGTGGCACTGCCAGAACACTGTCAATGTGGAAATTGACAGGTGGTAGCACTATCACCGACAGGCGGTGGCATCGCTAGTCACCAGTCAGTATCACATTGACAGGCGGTGGCACCGCCAGCCTCGAAAACCCAAGAGAATTCAAAATTTGGAGCCTAAATTTGAATCCTCTTGGGGTCTATAAATACCCCTCAATTCTCAACAGAGAATACAACTTTTTTGAGTAGCAATAGATTGAGATAAAAGTCTTAGCAAAGTCTTTAGCAAGCCTTGTTTTCAATTCCTTGAGTGTTCATCTCTTTCTTTCTCATTGAAAATTTATAAGAGTGTGAACCACTTGTAAAAGGTTGTAAGAGGGGTATTTGTCCTTCCCCTTCAAAGTGATTTGCTAGTAGAAGTTGGGAGCCTCATCGAAGAAGGCTTCGCAAGTGGATGTAGGTCATTTGACCGAACCACTTTAAATTAGTGTGTTCCTTGAATGTGTGAGTATTTACCTTTTTGAAATCATTATTTACACAGCAGCAAGCTTTCGGTTTTCATCTTCTCACTTTACTCAAGCTACTCTTTTCAAGTCATTCATTGTTGAATCGAAATCTCTACGCATTTACGAAATCCTTTTCAAACTTATAAGTTTTAATCTGCTGGACTAATTCACCCCCTCCCCCTCTTAGTGCCGCTCCGATCCTAACATTAATGCCTTAGCATCATGTATGTTATGGAGATGATGAATGTTTCGTATTATAATCAAAATGTTGATTTAATGCATGAAGTGATAAATGTTTAAAATTTTTAATGTTTTAGTATCATATATGATATGCCCAAAGTGATATTGATTTATTTTTGGTATTATACATGAAGTAAGAATGAAATGTAAGGTTTTGAAATTGTGCATGCTTTAATTTGAAATTATAATGATGCATAAACATATGAAATTTTGATTTGATACATTACATTCGATCCTTGTGATTGAAATCATTTCACTTGAATTCAAAGGTTATGATTCCTTTTGAATTTAAGTTTGCTTATCTCAATATGATATATAAATAAAGGGAGTTAAGGTTAACTTCATCATCAATTGGTTGTCATCATCAAAAAGGGAGAGATTATTGAGTATCGGATTTTGATGATGAAATCAATTGATAAATTATTGATCTAATCCATATGTTGATATAAGTGTTGGAGGATTGACTACGATAATGAATAAGGCATAAAGCAAATGTTGGGCTAGATTCAAATATCAAACGATATGACGAAGATTCGGACAATGTGCTGGAAGCTCGTTGAGAGTTCATCAAGAGTTCGTAGGGAGCTCGCTGAGAGTTTGTTAGGAGTTAGCCAAAAGCGTGCCGAAAGTTCACCGGAAGTTCATTAAGACTTTGCCAGAAGAACGATTGACATACCAAACAAAAAATTACTTAGTTAATACCTTAATTATCATAGTTAAAACTTAGATTGAGTTATGATTGAGAGGTAATCCTACTAACTTAGTTATGAGCTAACTAGGCCAAAAACAGGACTGAGTTGGGCTGGATGGAAGGAACACTTGGCCACTTGGAGCCTTGCCAAGTGATGGCACTACCTAGGGTGGGCAGTGGAACTGCTTGAGGCTTAGCCTCCTAAGTGGTCTGGGCGATGGTACTATCTTGATTGGGCGGTGCTACTACCTAGTGTCAGAGTGTTAGGTGGTGGTACCACCCAATACTAACGATGGTACCACTAGTATCCCGAAAATCCAGGATGAGACACTTTTTTGCTCCAATTATGAAACCTTTGGGGTCTATAAGTACCTCACTTCTTTCTGCATGTAAGGGTAACAAAAGAGCAAAAAAGTGTGAAAAAATCTTCTAAGTGTTAGGGTGTAAAAGTGTTGTAAAAGTGTGAAAAAGTCCTCTTTCTTCAACTTTGTAATCATTCGAGAAGAGGTGTGAGGCTTGTAAGGGTTGTCTCCTAAACCCATAAAAATTAGAGCTTTGTAAGAAGGTGGTTGGTCTTCATCTATTGAAGGGAGACCATTAGTGGACACTAGTGACCTCAACGGAGGAGAAATCAGAAGTGGACGTAGGTCACAATGACCAAACCACTTTAAATCCGGTGTGTTCTTTCCTTATTATTTTCTTTCATTATTTAGCTACACTCTACACTTTACATTTACTCTAAGCCACTACTTTCATTACTTTTCGATACGGGTTTTGTCAAAATGATTTTATCAAATAAAATTTTTCAAATCAATGTAATTTTTATTACTGCACTAATTCGCACCCCCCCTCTTAGTGTCATATTAATCCTACCAATAAGTACTACTGGTATCCAATACCCATGTATTATCATAAAAATATGACAAATGGAGACTGATCATGAATATACCTGAAGCTTCTCCAAGCTTCTATTTCGCTTTTTTTACAAGGTACTACTTGAAGTTCCTTTTCCAATGCTCATTTTTGTCATAGTGAAAGCACTGGCCTTTGTCCTTTATCGGGTCAATCTTTGCAACTTTTGCCTTACCCCATTTGCCCTTGCCCTTGCCCTTCTTAAGAGACTTCCCAGCCTTCCTTTTCCTTTTGGTCTCATCAACGTAGAGAACTAGTTTCTCTTTCTTGATGGTGCTCTTTACCTCCTTCAATATATTGAAGAGCTTAGGGAGAGTCACCTCAAGTTTGTTCATGTTAAAATTTATAATGAACTGAAAAAGGAAATCTGGTGATAATAGAGAGATTTCCTCAACTGCATAATAGATGAGATTTCCCCAACTACACGAGGAAATCTCGCTGCTCAATTGAGAAAAATCCTCTCTTTCACCATGTATAAATAAACACCATATGATACTAATTGAAGTGTACTTTCTTTGCCTTTACGATTTTATTCTTCATTTTATCACGGTATCAGAGCAGTGAGAGACAGATTTCGCCCCTGCTTCCGGCCAGCGAGCCGCTGTAGCCACATTCCCAAGCGAGGCTTCGCCCACCCCCCACCTTCCACCACTGCTAGCGTCCCGTCCCACCGTAGAAAACCTCTGTTCGTTAACGTCATGGCTATCTCCAGAACCATCAGCATCCTTTGCTTTGATCATTCGTCGCTCACCCATAGGATCTTGTTCCCCTCCACCTCTATCTTCAATTCCTGTGTTGTCTTCTCTACTACGACCTACTTGGCTTCCACACGTTGGACCAGGCCTGCCACTTCCTTATCTGCTACGCCCGTGGGCTTCACCATTGCACCCACCACTATTCGTCCCCCAACGGCTCTCTCGGTGCCAACCACCTCAGCCGCACCATCGTGTCACGGACAAACTTCTAAATAGGTTGTTTGATGTAATGCTTATGTATATTCGTGTCTTTTGGTATGTTCATACTTTGCATAGCATGTAGAGGGACGGCCGAAGGCTTAATAGTCCCATTTTAGTTGGGTTTGGTGGCCATTTTAGGTTTGTAAATAAAGGTTGTCATATAGACACTTGCGAGAGATTTTTGGTCTATAGTGGATTATTTTGCCCCTTTGTTGTGTAATCGTTCTGAGCTTGTAAAGTCTACTTGTAATTTGCATTGTTTATGAAGTGTTTACGGAGATGATTGCTTGTGGATCCCAAGTGAGGCGCTTTCTCTAACCTGTTTTCTCTTTTGTAGGTCCTAAGAGACCATAAGAGGCTTCGGGGAGGCTGACCTTTGCGGACGGACACACAAGGGTACCACACAACTTAGGCAAAATCAGCTAAGTTCATGATAGATGGTATCAGAGTGGGACAAGCACTCATAAAAAAACACTTGGCATGCAAACGTGTGGGACCTAGTGGGGTTGTATTAAGGGCAGCCAGCATGCACGACCGTTTAGGGGAAAACGAGCATGAAGATGTAGGAAAAAGGTGTTGAGATTGGCATTCAGAGGAATGGCCAACCCTTCGTATAAGAGATACCATGAGGACAAGTAAGCTGGGAAGAATGCGTAGCGCATAAAGGTTGGGATGGCTGAGTTTGAGCTACGACTCAACGTTGGCAACCAAACTTGATGGTGCTTAAGGCAAGCAAGGCACTTGATAAAGGATGAGACCATGTAAGTTGGAATGAGTTGTTCAGCGATCAAAAGAGTTGTGCAAAGCTCACAGAGGTGAGGGGAATTGCTAACTCGAAGAATTCGATACCCATGCAAAGACTTGTATATGAACGATGGAGTGTTCGTGGCTATCCCAAGGCGATCGAAACTCGGCACCATGGAGCTTTGAAACTTTCTCTTCAGCATGTGAAGGATATGTCAATAGGAGGCTGAAGTGTGCAGCGAGTTCAGTATGTTACTAGGCCTTGAGGGGCGCAGTGGGGGCTATATTGATGTGGAGTCGTAATCTAGCAAGTGCATTTGCGGGAGGCAGAACAATGCACATTTTATTCAGCAAGGCAGAGTAGTCCAAGGGGATGGTGGTCTTCGAAACATTCAAAGAGAAGGAAATGAAGAGAGAAGTTACTCCAACGGGATAGATATCCAGGAGGGATAAGTCCCGGCTCTTCAGAGGAAGAACCAAGTGCAACGGACCGCACATAGAGTACCTCAAAAATAACTTCACAAAGCTCAACGGATCGAGCAAGCAACGAGGAGTCGTTGCATGATCTCGCTTGAGATAATGCATTGGGGAATGCATTGTGAGATCAAGTGGGGGAGCGATCCAAGGCAACACAAATGAAGGCACACTTGGAATCAATGTAGAGATCAGACTCAATGAAAGGCTAACCCGTGGAATGGTGGGCGTGAGGGCCACCATCAACTCAATACAAAATTTGGAGCGGAGCAACTTGGGTATAACTTAACAAAGTACCCAAGCTACATGAAGGGAGCCGACATAGAAGATGAGACATGGAGCGGAGGCACAAAGTTTTCCTTGGACAAAGGCCAAGGACATGAACTCTTGCAGAGGCAAGAGTGAAATCATGTCGTTCCATGGATCCTCATTCTGATGGAGCCGGCTCATTCTGCATAGTGCCAAAGATGAAGGGAGCTTCGAGGCACATGCAATTTACCTCAGAGAAGCATTTGATGGAGGTACTGAGGTGACTCAACTTGCAGAGGTGAAGTTGGGTTCAGAAGGCCTTGATATGGGGCAAGAGGACGCGAAAGTGGGTACTTTTAAAGAATTTGCCACAGTGCTACTATTCAAGTTGCCATGAAGGGAGCGGTGCGCAACGAAGATTATGCTGGTAGGGGCAGAGGCTCATGATCCAAACAATGGTGTACCAATTTTAGCGAAGTCGGTAAACTTCAGGAGCTAATAGGTGATGAGCTGTCCTACACCGGTGCTTCGTTTAGGTGTGACCCGAGAGCGGGTGGACGAAGGTCGATTGCAAAAAAAGCGAATACAATTAAAAGTGAAAGAGGCCCTGCGATGGGTTGACAGTGCCCATACATTGAGGGATCACAATTTGAGTTCATCCCACAAGGATCAGAATGCAATGGAGATATCACCAGGAGGTGACATGGTGTAGCGAATCATGGTGGAACAGTTCATGGCAATGCGATATACATGGGTGTAGTCCCGTGAGGGACTTTATCATATGGAGGTATGATTAGGAGCTACTAGAAGTTCCACTTCAGTGAACAACATGATAGCAAGAAGGGCTATGGATTCAAGGAGTAAAGGCCATGGTACCGTAGAGGCGGGTCTTCCGTGCGTACATCGAATTTTACATCGGATGAAAGCCTTGGTCATCAGCATATGGGGGCTATGTTCCATTAAGGGAAAGGTTCGAATGCAAGTACCAGTGAGTCTCATGGGAGGGACTCGATTATACAGAGGTATGATCGAAGCAATTGGAGAGTTGGACTACTCCAGAGCCCATATTCGCTTAAGGGAGCCCGGCAAGTCAGAGGACAAGGTTGAGTAAGCGAACGTTGTTACCAAGAAAGCTAAGGAGAATAGAATCAGTACAAACCCTATAACGTGATGGCAAAGGCCATGCATGGGAGTTGTAGTTTGTCTTTTCATCGATCAAAGGGAGATACTTAGAGAACACAAAGGGGTTGAAGTAGGGGGTCGAAAAGGATGAGGAAGTGATGATGAGTCCAGAGGGACTTAACTACCTAAAATCAAGCATCAGTTAGAATGGAGATGGACTCGAAGGAGTGCCACAGAGACATATCCACTTATCGTGAAGAAAAGGGATGCAGATGCAAGGTGACGGATAGTAGGGCCATGAGCATGGTAATGCCATGGTTCCGCAAAGGTGGGACTTTCGTGAAAGTCATTGATCCCTTGCTCTCATGGAGGGAGAGCACTTGGTCATGAAAGGGGCTGAGCAGGTGGAATATGCAGAGGCAAACTCCAAGTACCGAGACAAGATTGAAGGACAAAGGCCGAGGAACTTCGTAAGACCGGTGTCAACGAGCTTCTCATCAAGATAGTCGAAAGTGAAGGACTTCGGGTCATACAAGAGTGCTCAACCAAGGAACAAAGTAGGCAGTATGCGGTGTTGTACCTTTGCTACTCAGTGGAGTAGGCGGCAGAGTTGATGGAGAAGACAGTGCAATCCCAGAGGCGACCAAAACTATTAGAGACTTACTCCAAGTTAGGGTGAAAACTTCCTACATTCCAGAAGTTCGATGGTATTGAGAAGGTGAATCACAGTAGCTAACTCAATGCAAGGAATGCAAACACTTCGAGTGCTTCAGAAGTATGAGCAAAGAGCAGGCGAAAGCCAGTAACCAGCTCGATGCATGGAGTACAACCCTTGAGGAGGCGGGCGAAGTCAAGTAAACCATTGCCTTCTCAACTCTTAATAGAATGGGCGAAACCGAGTACCCCAATTCTCTTATCTATCCAGTAGAGGAGCTCTGCACAGGTTCAAAGACCCTTCGAAGATATTAGAAGACAATAGTTATCAAATCCTCACCAATGGTGATCAGTGCTTCATTTCCCAATAGAATGCCAATCGAAAGTGGAAATCACAAACAAACTTCTAAATATGATGTTTGATGTAATGCTTATGTATGTCCATGTCTTTTAGTATGTTCATGTATTGCACAACATGTAGAGGGATGGCCGAAGGCTTAATAGTCTTATTTTAGTTGGGTTTGGTGGCCATTTTAGGTTTGTAAATAAAGGTTGTGTCATGTGGACACTTGTGAGAGATTTTTAGTCTATAGTGGACTATTTTGCCTTTTTATTGTGCAACCATTCTGAGCTTGTAAAGTCTACTTATAATTTACATTGTTTATGAAGTGTTTACGGAGATGATTACTTGTGGATCCTGAGTGAGGCGCTTTCTCTAACCCGTTTTCTCTTTTGTAGGTCCTAAGGGACCATGGGAGGTTTTGAGGAGGCTAACCTTTGTGGACGAACATGCAAGGGTGCCGCATGACTTAGACAAAACCAACTAAGTATGTGACAATCGGACGGCCCTATTTACGAACGTGGTCACTAGAACCCTCACCTCTGGAGAGGACCTCGTCTTGCTACTAACCCAGACCATCTACTCCGCCCAAAGCTACTCCAACATCACACAGGGCACCAACCTCACAGCAGGCTCATCGACCATCGTTGCAGGTCAGAGGTCTTCTTGCTATTACCGGACAGTCATTACAGTTTCCTCTAGCTGCCTCTGATCAGTGATCGGATCACTTAGTGATCAGATTCCCAACTACAGAACTGCTGCACAGAGATCTGTAGCTTTCCCACTCAGCGATCAGATTATCTAGAACCATTTCCATGCCACTTGCATCACTGCATTGCTGCTACGCACAGTGATCTTCGGCGACGAAGCACGCACTTCACCACCCAGATTCCCAACTGCAGAACTGCTGCACAAAGATCTATAGCTTTACATAATATTGCATAGAGCTAAACTCCTCCCTCAACGAAGATCTCATTTGTCAACAACCCACCTCAGGTGACACTAATCTGCACCATCACTTCTTCCTCTTTGATCATTGTCATCGCTATAGACTTCTACTTGCTCCCTTGGTACATATCTTCTATATGTCCTCATCATCTAACTATGATGCTCTAGTTACTATTCCCATAGGGAACGATAGTACTTTCCCACATACAAGCCTTATCTCCATCAATGCAGCAACTCTTATCCCCTTCAAATTATCCAAAGGTGGCAACTACGCATCCTGGCATGCTCAATTCTCTAATCTCCTATTTGGCTTTGATCTTCTAGGCTATGTCAATGGCTCTCTTTGTTGTCCACCAGCGATGCTCAACATCCTAGGAGCACCCGGTCCAGTATCAAATTCGGACCACAAACTATGGTTATATTAGGATCATCTCATCCTCCAAGCAATTTAAGTTACAGTCGCTGGACCCCTCGCTCCACTCATATCTTCATGTGACACTACTACCGAAGCCTAGTGTAAGTTGTAAACCACCCTAACAAATCATTTACATACTCACATACTTAGTCTCCTATCCAGTCTCATAAAAAAAAAAAAAGAGGTTATCTACACAACATAAAGATTATCATTGATAACTTAGCCTTGATAGGTCATTCTCTCAATGATGAAGAAATCACTATCCATATTCTCAACGGCCTAGGAGATGAGTACAAGGAATTGACAGCAGCAATACAGGCACGTAACTCACCATTGTCATTTAAAGAACTCTACGACAAACTAACTAACTTTGAAATATATCTAAAGCACGAGGACAAATTGCCAGGACCATCCATCACAGCTCAAGTCAATCAAAAATCTACGAGGAGGAGCAATTCGTATAACAAGACTATCAACAAAGGTTTGACCAAGATGCCTCCTGAACCTATGAGCTCCAAACAAACCATCCCTCATCCACATCATCAACATTCCAATCACAACAACCAAGGTGGCTACTTCAATCATCAGCAGTCCTAGCGCCCTCACAACACAAACCAACAAAGACCAACAAAGAGTTATTTGCCAACTATTTGATAAAGTCAATCACTCTGCAAAGGCCTGTCGATCTCGACCCAGACTTCCTGCTCAATCATATTGGCCTTAAGCAAATCTCACGACTACTCCAAACACTAGTGATCATAATTGGATCATGGATTCTGTCGCATCCCACCACATCACCTCTGACCTACAGAACTTGTCCATTCACAATAACTATAGTGGAAATGATGACATCATCATCAGTGACAATAAAGAAATTCTTATTACTCATATTGGTTCCACAATGCTCAATTCACCTACCATAACTTTTACACTCGATGATGTTTTGTGTGCACCTCACATTAAACGAAATCTCATTTTCGTTTCTCAATTTTGTAAATAAAATAATACATCCATTGAATTTTTTCCTAACTCTTTTCTTGTCAAGGATTTGAGCATAGGGGCATTCTTAGTCCGAGACCAGAGTAAGGACAATGTTTATGAATAGCCGTCAGTTCCATAAATAAAACAACCCACTATTTACTCCTTAGTTGCAGCTCTAATTGATGTGTGGCATCATCATCTCGGTCATCTCTCACTCTCTATCCAAAATAAATTACTTTCTTGTTATTCTCTTTTTACTCTTAAAAATAATAGCATTATCACTCATTGTGATGCTTGTCTCAGTAATAAAAGTAATAGACTCCCTTTGGTATTTCCTCAATATCATGTTGTAACCATTTAAAATTATTTATATTGATGTTTGGGGCCCTACTCTCGTCACTTCGTTTGACAAGTTTCAATTTTATATAATTTTTGTAGACTATTTACTAAGTACACATGGATATACCCTCTCCGTCATAAATCAGAAGTGTCAACAATCTTCACCAACTTTAAAAATTTGGTCGAAAACTTCTTTCCGGTCTATAAACTTCTTTCAGTCAGAAAATAGTCTACTCTGATGGTGGAGGTGAATATCCAGCCCTCACATCCTACCTCTCAAACCTGTGGCATCTAACACTTTAAGTCACCCCCATACACTCCTCAACTAATTGGCTCTATTGAACGCAAACATCATCATATCGTAGAACTAGTCTCACACTTCTACATCAAGCCTCTATGCCAGCTACCTTTTGGTCTGTAGCCTTTCAAACTGGCGTCTACCTTATTAATCGTATACTCACTCCAATCCTCCAATACCAGTCACCATTTCAAATCCCCAAACCTTCAAAAACTCAGAATATTTGATTGTTTATACTATCCATGGCTACGTCTCTATGCCTCACATAAGATAACACCAAGATCTAAGCCTTGCATTTTTATAGGATATTCTCTTGAACATAATGTCTTTCGATGCTACGAACCCAAAACTCAAAAAGTCTTTATTTCACGTCATGTTATTTTTGTGGAGTCTGCCTTTCCATTTCAAAACCATGAGTTTCCTATCATGCAAGCAACTCCAACAAATATACATCACTGGAGTATACCATCGATCCCCTCAAATGAACCTCTCACCACACCATCCGATCCCTTTCCTAACGATTCACATTCTTTTGTTCTTCCGATTCAATAGCTCCTCACTCCCTTCATTACTTCTCTTCCTTCTTCACAAGCCTCACCTACCACTGAAGTATTATTCTAAAAAACACAACAACCTTCTTTACCTAGTGCCACTGATGTATCTTAGCCTACCCTGACCCGTGTTAATGCCTCTCCACCACCCATATCAATAACATAACCTATAGCTCCTAGACATCCAATGACAACATGCTCAAAAAGTGGTATCTTTAAACCACGTCAGGTTCTCGACCTACATGCTATCATAAAATCCTCTCTTGAGACCAGTGAACCTACCACAATTACTTAAGCCAAAAAAATCTCTACACTGGGGTAAAGCCATATGTGAAGAATATGATACCGTACTCCATAACTCTACATGGACTCTTGTATCTTTTCATTATACACAAAATATCATCAGGTGCAAATGAGTCTTTCGAATTAAGCGGAACCCAAACGGGTCCGTTGCTAGATATAAAGCATGTTTAATAGCCAAAGAGTTTCATCAAAGACCTAGAGTTGACTTCACAGAGACTTTCAGTCCTATAGTTAAACCCACAATAATTCGGCTTATTCTAAGTTTGACCATCTCCAAATGTTGGTACTTACAACAATTGGATGTTAATAATGCCTTTTTATAAGGGACTCTAACTAAAGATGTCTGTATGCAGTAACCCCTTGGCTTCGTTCATCACCAGTATCCGAGATATGTTTGTAAACTATAAAAAGTCATTTATGGACTCCGTCAAACTCTAAGAGCTTGGTATACTGAACTTGGATCGTTTTTTATATTAATTGGCTTTATCAACTCCAAGTCTAATACCTCTTTATTCCTATGATAACAAAATGAAAATACAATATATCTTCTAGTGTATATAGATGATATTATTGTCACAAGCAATGATCCCTTGGAGATTCAAGCATTTCTAAAGCAATTAGCTGATTGATTCTCTCTCAAAGATTTAGGACCCTTAAGCTACTTTTTGGGAATGGAAGCAACATTTACATATTTAGGTCTTCTCCTATCACAAAGAAAGTATATTCAAGACCTATTATCAAAGACAAATATGCAGGATGCAAAAGAGGTTGCAACTCCTCTCTTTACTAGTGAATCACTCAAATTATGTGATGATAGCCCTACTACGGACTTAACTCAATACCGACAAGTACTTGGCTCCTTACAATACTTAGCTCTCACCCATCCAGATATCTCATTTGCAGTTGATAAATTATCTCAATACATGCACCAGCCTTCTGCTATACATTGGTCTACGATTAAACGAATTTTGCGATATCTTAAAGGGATCCTCAATCATGGTCTCTTTCTTCGCAAACACACCTCACTTCATCTCCATGCCTTTGCTAATGCTGATTGGGCAGGAAACTTTGATGATAGAACCTCTACGTCAGGGTATGTTATCTTTCTTAGGTCTAATCCAATCAGTTGGAGTTTTAAGAAGCAAAAGATAGTCGCCCGGTCTACAACTAAAGTTAAATATTGTGCCATCGCTACCGCTACTACTAAACTCAATTGGGTTACAAATCTCCTCAAGGAACTCAACGTTAGCTCTACCCTTACTCCTACGATATATTGTGACAATGTTGGAGCTACCTACTTATGTGTCAATCCAGTGTTCTACTCACACATGAAATACATTGCCATCGACTTTCACTTCGTACGAGATCAAGTTGTCAGATATCAACTTTGTGTCTCTCATGTACATACGGCTGATCAACTACCAAACTTACTCACGAAGCCTCTAACCCGCAAACTATTTTTGTTGCATCGGTCCAAGATCAGCATCCTTGACAAGAGCTCAATCTTGCGAGGGTATGATAACAGAGAGATTTCCTCAACTACATAATAGATGAGATTTCCCCAACTGCACGAGGAAATCTCGCTGCTCAGTTGAGAAAAATCCTCTCTTTCACCATGTATAAATAGACATCATATGATACTAATTGAAGTGTGCTTTCTTTGCCTTTACGATTTCATTCTTCATTTTCTCATGGTAGGGACTAAAGTATAAGATCAATGCATAGGTTATCATCTAGTACCATTTCTAGACTTGTGAGTTTCTCAATCCACTCTATCATTTTTAGGACATAGTTTCGAACTGATGCCCCCTTAGCCATCCTGGCATAGAAGAGTCTCTTGGATATCTCATACCGTCGAGTTCTTCCCTTCTCCTCAAATAGTTTTCGGATATGTAGGAGTATGGATCTGGCATCCATATTTTCATGTTGTCTTGTAACTTAGGAGTCATAATGGCTAACATGTAATATTGAACAATAGTGGAGTCATCTATATAATTGTCATATTGGGCAAACATTTCCTGAGATGCTCTTGCCTCAGCTCTGGTATGACCGTATCTAGGACATATGTGATTTTTGTCTGCTATGAGAACTATTCTCAGGTTACAGAGCCAATCCGCATAGTTCAGATCAATGAGGTAATTAGCATTAAGTATGCTATGTAAAGGGTCTGTGGTGATATGTTTCCAACAAACAGAGATGTAGCATAAATAAATAATATGCAGATTTTGTAAAAGAATAAACATCAAGATATTGACTTCTATCTTGATATGCTCCCACTATTTTCTAACAAGAGCCACATAACCCCCGCAGTAGGTGAAACGAAAGTCTCTGATGGACTTATAATAGGGATTAGGATCCAATCGACGTTTTAATGTACCTCGAGGGACTCGACCAATCACACTAAGCCCAAAAGGTTGACAACTCTTGCCAATCACAATACCTTATGATTCTCATCCTATTTAGCCTCCAAACTATCATGGTCTTGAGGGACTCGACCAACCATGATATCTAGTTAAGTCATCACCATCATTACAAGATGAGTCTGATTGATGATATGCTCTCCAGGGACTCGACCAAACATACAATGTCCTCAGGCAAGGTATGCAATACCGTATCATACTGGTGTTTCGAGATTAGCTCATTACGGTATGTACCGTGTACCGAGCGGTACAATAGGGCATACCGAGCAGTACAATAGGGCATACCGAGCAGTACAATAGGGCATACCGAGCAGTACAATAGGGCATACCGAGCAGTACAATAGGGCATACCGAGCAGTACAATAGGGCATACCGAGCAGTACAATAGGGCATACCGAGCAGTACAATAGGGCATACCGAGCAGTACAATAGGGCATACCGAGCAGTACAATAGGGCATACCGAGCAGTACAATAGGGCATACCGAGCAGTACAATAGGGCATACCGAGCAGTACAATAGGGCATACCGAGCAGTACAATAGGGCATACCGAGCAGTACAATAGGGCATACCGAGCAGTACAATAGGGCATACCGAGCAGTACAATAGGGCATACCGAGCAGTACAATAGGGCATACCGAGCAGTACAATAGGGCATACCGAGCAGTACAATAGGGCATACCGAGCAGTACAATAGGGCATACCGAGCAGTACAATAGGGCATACCGAGCAGTACAATAGGGCATACGAGGTAATTAGCATTAAGTATGCTATGTAAAGGGTCTGTGGTGATATGTTTCCAACAAACAAGAGATGTAGCATAAATAAATAATATGCAAGATTTTGTCAAAGAATAAACAATCAAGATATTGACTTCTATCTTGATATGCTCCCACTATTTTTCTAACGAGCCACATAACACCCTCAGTAGGTGAAACGAAAGTCTCTGATGGACTTATAATAGGGATTGGATCCAATCGACGTTTTAATGTAACCTCGAGGGACTCGACCAATCACACTAAGCCAAAAGGTTGACAACTCTTGCCAATCACAATACCTTATGATTCTCATCCTATTTAGCCTCCAAACTATCATGGTCTGAGGGACTCGACAACCATGGCATACCGAGCAGTACAATAGGGCATACCGAGCAGTACAATAGGGCATACCGAGCAGTACAATAGGGCATACCGAGCAGTACAATAGGGCATACCGAGCAGTACAATAGGGCATACCGAGCAGTACAATAGGGCATACCGAGCAGTACAATAGGGCATACCGAGCAGTACAATAGGGCATACCGAGCAGTACAATAGGGCATACCGAGCAGTACAATAGGGCATACCGAGCAGTACAATAGGGCATACCGAGCGATACACCTAATTTTAAATATTTCTTTCTCTCTACTATAGCACTGTAGCTGTCACGACCCGAGTCTGATGAGTCAACTGGCCAATAACTCCATTTTGGTCCTTCAACCACGGACCAAAATGCTTAAGCGAGAGTTATCGTAGTACACTAATCAGGCCCATATAAGCTAATCATACACATTGCCCACTTCCGATGTGGGACTAATGGGATGTTACAATATCCCCAACTCAATTAGCTTGACGTCCTCGTCAAGGCCCAACATAACCCAGATCGAACCCTAGCATAGTGCATGTGAGGTTTAACTCAGTGGTGGCTCCACGCCGTGATGAGTTCTTGACTCTATTCACGGGTAGCCCTTTCCTACTCGAGCCCTCTCAGCCTGCCCAAATGCTAGGTCGGCTCTGATACCAAATGTCACGACCCGAGTCTGATGAGTCAACTGGCCAATAACTCCATTTTGGTCCTTCAACCACGGACCAAAATGCTTAAGCGAGAGTTATCGTAGTACACTAATCAGGCCCATATAAGCTAATCATACACATTGCCCACTTCCGATGTGGGACTAATGGGATGTTACAATATCCCCAACTCAATTAGCTTGACGTCCTCGTCAAGGCCCAACATAACCCAGATCGAACCCTAGCATAGTGCATGTGAGGTTTAACTCAGTGGTGGCTCCACGCCGTGATGAGTTCTTGACTCTATTCACGGGTAGCCCTTTCCTACTCGAGCCCTCTCAGCCTGCCCAAATGCTAGGTCGGCTCTGATACCAAATGTCACGACCCGAGTCTGATGAGTCAACTGGCCAATAACTCCATTTTGGTCCTTCAACCACGGACCAAAATGCTTAAGCGAGAGTTATCGTAGTACACTAATCAGGCCCATATAAGCTAATCATACACATTGCCCACTTCCGATGTGGGACTAATGGGATGTTACAATATCCCCAACTCAATTAGCTTGACGTCCTCGTCAAGGCCCAACATAACCCAGATCGAACCCTAGCATAGTGCATGTGAGGTTTAACTCAGTGGTGGCTCCACGCCGTGATGAGTTCTTGACTCTATTCACGGGTAGCCCTTTCCTACTCGAGCCCTCTCAGCCTGCCCAAATGCTAGGTCGGCTCTGATACCAAATGTCACGACCCGAGTCTGATGAGTCAACTGGCCAATAACTCCATTTTGGTCCTTCAACCACGGACCAAAATGCTTAAGCGAGAGTTATCGTAGTACACTAATCAGGCCCATATAAGCTAATCATACACATTGCCCACTTCCGATGTGGGACTAATGGGATGTTACAATATCCCCAACTCAATTAGCTTGACGTCCTCGTCAAGGCCCAACATAACCCAGATCGAACCCTAGCATAGTGCATGTGAGGTTTAACTCAGTGGTGGCTCCACGCCGTGATGAGTTCTTGACTCTATTCACGGGTAGCCCTTTCCTACTCGAGCCCTCTCAGCCTGCCCAAATGCTAGGTCGGCTCTGATACCAAATGTCACGACCCGAGTCTGATGAGTCAACTGGCCAATAACTCCATTTTGGTCCTTCAACCACGGACCAAAATGCTTAAGCGAGAGTTATCGTAGTACACTAATCAGGCCCATATAAGCTAATCATACACATTGCCCACTTCCGATGTGGGACTAATGGGATGTTACAATATCCCCAACTCAATTAGCTTGACGTCCTCGTCAAGGCCCAACATAACCCAGATCGAACCCTAGCATAGTGCATGTGAGGTTTAACTCAGTGGTGGCTCCACGCCGTGATGAGTTCTTGACTCTATTCACGGGTAGCCCTTTCCTACTCGAGCCCTCTCAGCCTGCCCAAATGCTAGGTCGGCTCTGATACCAAATGTCACGACCCGAGTCTGATGAGTCAACTGGCCAATAACTCCATTTTGGTCCTTCAACCACGGACCAAAATGCTTAAGCGAGAGTTATCGTAGTACACTAATCAGGCCCATATAAGCTAATCATACACATTGCCCACTTCCGATGTGGGACTAATGGGATGTTACAGTAGCATTGTAGCACGTTCAGTAGGCCTAATCACTTACATCAGGATCTACGTGTATATCAGTGTATCTCCAAGTGTGGTGATCATCCATCTCATCATCATCGGATATACTGATACCTCGAGGCATCTATATGTGTCATGATCGTCTGAATCAACCTCAAGGGTCCCGTTGCCACCTCTAAGCTTCCATCATGCCTCTTATGTAATTACAATATAATTACACGCACATAGGCCCAACAATGAACGAAAAATGGAGGTTCGCAGGCCCCAATAATAATAATCGCATACACACATCACACGGTCCATAATCATCTTCCCACATCATATATAACATGTATATATCATTATGTAGGATTACTAAATAAATAATAATAATAGTTAATTAAACCTTTTAATTAACTAATATTTTATGAAGCTAGGGACATGTAGGATTTTTTTAAAATTTCGAGGGGTATTTTGATAATTTAGGCAAAAGGATGGCACTTGAAATTTCTAAAATTCACAAGGGCAAAATTATCCTTTACCCCCCAAAACCCATAATTCCTACTTCGTGTGAGGCGACCACCGCCTCCCTACTGGCCAATGCCAAGGTCGCAGCCGTAACCTTTACGGTTGTCGCTTGGTAGGCGGTAGTGTGGCGTTGCCACGTGATAGGCGGTTATCGCCTTGGGCAATCGCCTCATGCTAGGGTAGTTTGCCCTTGCAGTGCCACCTTGTGCAAGGGTGGCTGCCTCCTTGGGCAACTGCCTCGCACTATAGGGAAATCTAGGGGGCGACATCGCATGCACAGTGGAAGAACAAAAACAAAATCCCTAAATTTTTCAAAGATGTGTTTGTCATCGTGAGAAGATTAGTGCGCAAAATTTGTAAAACTTAAAATTACATATATTAAAGATTATATTACATAGGGAGATCGTATATCCTTAAATCCTTGCAGATCTGTTGGAGATGGTGAAGGAGTCAAGTGTCCTCTTCTATAGCGGTGATCCACACAGTAGGGCTACGACGATGTTCCTCAAGCCTCCAGGCCTACTATCTGTGGATGAGAAGGGGAGAGGAGAATAGGAGATGGCAACCCAAAGAGACTCTCGCCTATGAACCATTGGTTCCCTCTTATTTATAGAGGTCCCCTGTTAGCTTAACCATAATTGATCCTACCCTATTAGGTATTAGATCTCCATCCAACTACCCAAGCCTCTTTGATTAGTGGATCTCCATCCAATAATGTCTCATTAGCAATTATTAGATCTTATCCATAGGATCCAATAATTCATGGACTTATTGGATATCTAATAAGATAAGGGCTCCGGTGAATATCTCATATTTGAACCTTTAATTATCGCAACACCTACTATATGTGTGTGACCCTCTAGGCCTACTATCGAGCTAGTCATGAGTCATATATGTTAGAACTCATTTTGGCTCAATGAATTATTATCTCCATAATAATTCACTCGACTCATCGATTGCAGATGTATTAGGCTACTACGTCGTAGTTCCCATACGATACAAGGGAATCCAATCCATTGGACTTGCCTGTCTTCAGTTACCATATACCTATAGTCTCTCATCCATCTAATATCCCAAAGATTGTATGCTGAGCATGATGCTGTCAGACCATACGGTTTCTACTCGAGTCTCGCTCTAATCGGATTCTCTAAGAGAACTCTTTCTCTCTCAATCCGAATGACCTTGGCTAAGGATTTATCTAGGCAAGAACATATATGATATTTCTCTTATAACACAAAGAGCGGATGATTCTCCATCGACACTCAATAGTCCTTGTAAGGTTGGCTACCACTCCCGATGACCGGTTGTGCTAGATTTGGAACCTCCAAACCTATAAGTCTGGTATCAAAGAGTCGAGTAATCATATAGGATATCCTTTGTGTCTCAAGTCTATGGACTAGATACACCACTGGGACTATAGAATCGTTGTTTGACAATAAGGCATCATCAACCATCCAGCATTCCGTAAGCGGATCAATTAGTGAACTCATTCTCCAATGAGCATTTGTACTGTATCTCTAGTGTCCCCACACAAGCAGCTATTATTGAATCTCAGATTTTGATGATGAAACTAATTGATTGTGTTTAGATGTTTAACTGCATTTTGAGTGATGCAGGTCTACTCGATCAGGATTAGACAGTTGACGCAGAAGGAATTGACGTTGCGCCGGAGGAGATCACGTTAGGATATTGGACGGTAGGATGCTTCGGACGTCGGGCATCGAGCCAAAGAGAGCGGAATTGCACCAAGGATATCGGGGTTGCGGAGGTCAACCGCCGATTGGGCAACAAGCCGCAAGAGAGAACGATGCGCTGAAGAATCGGACGAAGCGCCAACCAATGACGTGCCGGGCAACAGAATGTCAATTCGCGTTGTAATAATTGTCTAGATCGGAGTAGAGTTTTGGCTTGTGTGTGCAGGATTAACTACGATAACGATGAAGACATAAAGCGAAACAAAGTGCCGGAGTCAAGCGCGAAGGATTCGTTGGGAGTTCGAGAGTTCGACGGAAGTCTGAAGGTTCGTCGGGAATGCTGTCGGAACTAGCCGAGAACGAGTAGGGAGCTTGCTGAAGGGTTTTTCGGAAGCTCGCCAAAAGGTTCGTCGGAAGTTCATGGAGCTCACCGAGAAAGATCGGAGCTTGCCGAAGAAGCTCGTCGGAACTCGCCAAGATCAAATCGTGAAGTCTAGGAGCTTGCCGGGAGTCCGTAGAATGGTTTCCGAGAGTTTATCGGAAGACCGCCGGAAGTTCGCCGAAAGCTCGCCGGAAGAAGTCTTGACTTATGGACTTTGTAATAGCTTAGAAAATGTCTTTAAATTTATAGTTAGCACGTTAATTAGGGCTAGGATTAGGTGTTAATCCTATGACCCAAGTAGGGGCCAATTCGGCCCAAGTTCAGACTAGTTTGGGCCAATTTTGGAGCCCAACCAGTGAGCTGAAATAGTGTAGGCGGTGGCACCGCCTAGACTAGGCGGTGGCACCACCCAGAGGCCGAGAGCTGGGCGGTTGCACCGCCCAGCACCCGAGAGCTGGGCGGTGGCACCGCCAGCATCGGGAACATAAGAGAATTCAAATTTTTGGAGCCCAAATTTGAATCCTCTTGAGGCCTATAAATACCCCTCAATTCCCAGCAGAGAGAACAACTTTTTGAGCAGCAAGTGATTGAGAGAAAGGTCTTAGAAAAGTCTTAGCAATCCTTGGTTTTCAATTTGCTAGTTTTCACCTCCTTCTTTCTTGAAAATCTGTAAGAGTGTGAACTGCTTGTAAAGAGTTGTAAGAGGGGTATTTATCCTTCCATTTCAAGAGATTTACTAGTGGAAGGTGGGAGCCTCGTCGAAGAGGGGCCTCGCAAGTGGATGTAGGTCATTTGACCGAACCACTTTAAAAACGGCGTAATCTCTGGTTTGCATTTCATTGTTGCTATTCACATTACTGCAAACTTTCTTACTTGCTTTATTTACTCATTACCTTAGCTGCTCTACTATACGAATACGCTTTCAAGTTCAATTTTTACCATACGAAAAATTTATCAAAACCGACGTTTTAATCCGCTGCACTAATTCACCCCCCCCCTCTTAGTGCTCTTGATCCTAACAATTTGTATCAGAGCCCGATATTTCTCATTTCGGATTTACACCCGAGAGAAATGGCTCTTCATGGCTTTCAAGAGGGCTTTTCGATTTTTCGTCCACTGTTTAACGGATTGGACTACACTTATTGGAAAACTCGAATGAGAGTTTTCTTGATTTCTATGAATTTGGATTTATGGAATATTGTTGAAAATGGTTTTCAACTTCCCTCTAAACCGATGAACAAATGGTCGGATTTGGAGAAGAAGTATTTTTCTTTAAACGCAAAGGCTATGAATGCCTTATTTTGCGCTTTGGACAAAAATGAGTTCAATCGGATTTCTATGTGCGAAACGGCTTTTGATATTTGGCGAACACTTGAAATCACACACAAGGGAACTAGTAGAGTCAAAGACTCGAAAGTTAACATTTTATTGCATGATTTTGAGCTTTTTCGAATGCAACCAAGCGAGACTATAGGCGACATGTACACCCGTTTCACGGATGTCGTCAATAATCTAAGAGTTCTTGGTAAATATTTTTCGAATTTTGATCTCATAAGTAAGATCTTAAGATCCCTTCCAAAAAGGTGGGATCCTAAAATAACCGCAATACAAGAGACAAAAAATTTAAATGATTTTCCATTAGAAGAATTAATCGGGTCATTAATGACCTATGAAATAACACTTTTAGAACATTTTGAACCCGATGAGCACTTGAACCACCTTCCAAAGAATAGGAAGGATTTGGAACTCCGGACAAATGAATACCACTTGAGCGATGACTCAAGTGATGAGGACAATGATGAACTTGAACTTCGAACACTAAATCTTAATAAGTTCATTAAACAAAAATCTAAAATAAACAATGAACTTGAACGGAGGAAGAGGCCAAAGAAGAGGAAGGCAACCAAGGATGAATCAAGAACTTTCAAAGGTGAAATGGCGAATTGGGCTTTGATGGGCTTCGACTACAAGGTAAGAAACTCAACTCTCTTGAATTATTTTGAAATTACTTGAAGTTTTTCATGAGTGCTTAATTTAGATAGTAGGAATAGGAAATAAAAAATTGTTTTTCAAAAATTATGTCATGTTTTTCTTTTTAGCATCTTTGAAAAATTAAAAAGTTGATCATGAAAAGTATATTGCTAAGGTTTCATATTAAAAGGATGTTATCATGGAATCATGCTTGATGATTTTATGTCATGCATTAGTTTTTGAAGTAAATGTTGATTTAAAACTCTCATTTTAGATTAACATGTTTTTTGGTCTAATCGTTTTTATGACGAATTAAGATGACATAGTGCATGTACATCTATGTATGAATTTCTTAATAGTCTTTTGATGATAGATATGATATCATGATGTGTTTGGTCTTGACGGGTTCATGACGAAACTTATGTTTCGATTTTAAATGATGATACATGTTTTCACAAAAGACTTGAATACCCTCACATGAAATCAATTGTATGAAATTGAAATGAATTGAGATTAATGAATTTATTTTACCAATCTTGTGAATCTCATGAAAATAAACATGATAATATTTTGAAAATAAATCAGTGTATCATGCTTTTGGTCTTAATGATTTCTCTTGAACATATTTTTTTAAATCATACTTGATGATGAATATCAAGATATTAAAAGGATGTTATCATGTCATGCATTAGTTTTGAAGTAATGTATTAAAACTCTCATTTTAGATTAACATGTTTTTTGTCTAATCGTTTTTATGACGAATTAAGATGACATTCTTATGACATATTAAGATGACATAGTGCATGTACATCTATGTATGAATTTCTTAATAGTCTTTTGATGATAGATATGATATCATGATGTGTTTGGTCTTGACGGTTCATGACGAAACTTATGTTCGATTTTAAATGATGATACATGTTTTCACAAAAGACTTGAATACCCTCACATGAAATCAATTGTATGAAATTGAAATGAATTGAGATTATGAATTTATTTTACCAATCTTGTGAATCTCATGAAAATAAACATGATAATATTTTGAAAATAAATCAGTGTATCATGCTTTTGGTCTTAATGATTTCTCTTGAACATATTTTTTTAAATCATACTTGATGATGAATATCAAGATATTAAAAGGATGTTATCATGGAATCATGCTTGATGATTTGTTTTATGAAATTTACCTTTCCGTCTTAAATGTTGACACTTGTTTTATTAAAGGTAAATGCATGCTTATAACAAGCAAATCACATGAATAGAAATTTATAAAAACGAAATGTGATCCTCTATCTTATCGACTTTTCAATAAATCTATGCTTGTCATGTATGAATTTATTGAATGTGACTTTGAGGATGATTTCGGATTTCACAAATGCTTGATTCATACTTATGACATGAGACACATTTTAAATATGAATCATGTTCAATGCTTCAATCATGTTATATCTCCCTTAATTCATTTTGTTCTCCTAGATTTATTTACCAAAGAGGAGAATCTTCCAAATGAATGAAATGATACAAATGAATCACTTATCGATATATCTTTTTTGAAATATCCTTTCAATGTGATAATTTGAGATGCATGTTGGAATTCATGACATGAGATAATTGAATCCTTGACTTACTCTTTATATGGCTTGAGAATAGATATTTAAAATCTTGCTTGATGAGTTGTTTTATAAGATTTTGCCTTTACATCTTAAACTTTCATGCTTATCTTGATTTGGCATATAATGACTAAGGCATGTTTAGATGAAAATAATCACTTAAAAAATGCTTTACCAATTTGATCAAGATTAATGATTTCATGATATTTTGTGAATCTCGAAATTGATTTTGATAACTTGATTATGAGTTTCAAGTTAACGATTTGATTTGAATGAGTTTTATCTAAATTATAATCTTGATCTTGCAAAATTGGAATCACAAATAATATATTTTGGTATTCATGAATTGATACTCACAATATGAAAGTATTGGTATTCATGACTTGAATTTGATTGAAACATTGCATGCTTAAATTAATCATTCTCCTATGTTTAAAAAATTCTTTAAATGCCTTATGTGATGATTGAAAATTAATTTGCTTTATGATGAATCACGAATCATAATCTTGATCTCTTGAAATTTATAACATGAAATCCTTTATGAATCAAGATTTCTTACTCTTTATTCTCTTACATTTTGAGAAAATTTTCAATATGAATCATAAGTGTTCTTATGCATGAATTGAAATCTTTTTCTCCTATGTTTCCTTTTGTGATTTACTAAAGAGAATATCCTTTTTGAAAATTCTTGACTTAAAATTTATTTAAAAATCTCTTATTATTTGATCTCCTAAGATTTTCCCTTGATTATTTATGAGGCTTTTCAAAAAGAAATCATGCCTTTTGGTATTCACATACTCTAATATTTTATTATATGATTTTTATGTAATTCCTTGTATTCATGAAATGTTTATCTCATCACCCAATTATTTTCTCCTTGATATTCCTTATGTGATGATATGAATACATGAAATATTCATTAATTTGTTTTGATGAAAAGTTATGATCATGAATGGTAGGATGCAATTTGACAAATTAATACCATCATGATTTGAAACATTTATGATTTGAAATTATACATGCAATACTTGTGCCTTCTAATTATGATGTGATGTATTGCACATAATGTAAATCATGATTTAAAATGCTATGAGTTGTTGCTAAAATGATGAATTATAAATGTTGATTTAATGTTTTGTATCATGAATGCTCTAAATGATGAATGTTTAGTATCATGATCAAAATGTTGATAAATAGTTAAAAATTTTAGTATCATGTATGATATCCTCATAATGTTGATCGATTTATTCAATATCGTGCATAAATGAAATATAAGGTTTTTGAAAATGTGCATATTCTAATTTGAAAATATAATGATGCACAAATAAGATTGACTTACCTTTGTCATAATTGATGTAAAGGGTCTTCCCTTCTTTTTGACAATGACAAAGGGGGAGATAGCTAATTTGCACAAGTCAAGAAGATGCAAAAACTTGATTGCTAGCTTGCCTATCTTAAGTAGCAAAGATTGCTAACTTGCTTATTTCAAGAAGCAAAAGTTGTCTTCTTGAACATCACTATCTTGCCTATCTCAATAAGCAAAACATGCTAACGTGCACATCTAGCAAACTTGTATATTTTAAGAAGCAAGGGTTGCTTTCTTGAATATCTCAAAACTGCTAGCTTGCATGTTCTAAAAATATTGTAAAATTTGCTAGCTTGTATGTAGTAAAACTTGCATATCGTAAAAGTTGCTAGCTTGTAGAGAAGCAAAGAATTGCTATCTCAAAAGAAGCAAAAATTGTAAAACTTAGAAAACTTGTAATATAATTGCTCTTGCCATGCTTTGTATCAAAAATAGGTTGATATCCTTAAAAGCATCGCATTAAATTTTTTAGTATCGCAATTATCACATATATCGCAAATTAAATTTTTGAGACTATTTTTAACAATTGATGTCTTTCATGACATGATTTCTTTGCATTTTTGTCTTGTATGTATCATGTGATGATTGAAATATTGATTGATGCAAATTCATAATTTATATAAAAGTCTAAATCATTGGTTCCTCTCCTTCTTTTCGACAATGACATAGGGGGAGAAAGATTACTAGCTCAAGGCAAATGCTGGCTAGCTTGTACTCTTCCCTACTTTTCGACAAAAACAAAGGAGAGAAAGCTTTTGCTAGTTAGAACATGCAAAGAAAAGCAAAGTGTAATCTTGCACAAGAAGCAAGTGTTGAATTGTCATGATTAAACTTAAAAATCTTACTATGCTTTTATGCTTATATGTTGTGATGAAAATCTAGCTTCACATTACAAAAACTTGAATATCTTTTAAAATAGCTAGAGCTACTTCTCCTTTTTGTTGATGACATAGGGGGAGAAGTATATTGATGACTTCATGCATTGAATTAAATATTTTATATATTTGCATGATGGTTTAAATGTTTTTCATAACATGTGATGAATGTTGCTTGGAATTGGGATAATCCAAGTGTTCTATCAATGGCATATTGATAGGGGGAGTTTGTTAAAACTCCGGGGAGTTAAGGTTAACTCTGGTAGTCATCAATTAGTTGTCATCATCAAAAAGGGGGAGATTGTTGAATCTCGGATTTTGATGATGAAACTAATTGATTGTGTTTAGATGTTTAACTGCATTTTGAGTGATGTAGGTCTACTCGATCAGGATTAGACAGTTGACGCAGAAGGAATTGACGTTGCGCCGGAGGAGATCACGTTAGGATATTGGACGGTAGGACGCTTCGGACGTCGGGCATCGGGCCAAGGAGAGCGGAATTGCACCAAGGATATCGGGGTTGCGGAGGTCAACCGCCGATTGGGCAACAAGCCGCAAGAGAGAACGATGCACTGAAGAATCGGACGAAGCGCCAACCAATGACGTGCCGGGCAACAGAATGTCAATTCGCGTTGTAATAATTGTCTAGATCGGAGTAGAGTTTTGGCTTGTGTGTGCAGGATTAACTACGATAACGATGAAGACATAAAGCGAAACAAAGTGTCGGAGTCAAGCGCGAAGGATTCGTTGGGAGTTCGAGAGTTCGACGGAAGTCTGAAGGTTCGTCGGGAATGCTGTCGGAACTAGCCGAGAATGAGTAGGGAGCTTGCTGAAGGGTTTTTCGGAAGCTCGCCAAAAGGTTCGTCGGAAGTTCACGGAGCTCACCGAGAAAGATCGGAGCTTGCCGAAGAAGCTCGTTGGAACTCGCCAAGATCAAATCGTGAAGTCTAGGAGCTTGCCGGGAGTCCGCAGAATGGTTTCCGAGAGTTTATCGGAAGACCGCCGGAAGTTCGCCGAAAGCTCGCCGGAAGAAGTCTTGACTTATGGACTTTGTAATAGCTTAGAAAATATCTTTAAATTTATAGTTAGCACGTTAATTAGGGCTAGGATTAGGTGTTAATCCTATGACCCAAGTAGGGGCCAATTCGGCCCAAGTTCGGACTGGTTTGGGCCAATTTTGGAGCCCAACCAGTGAGCTGAAATAGTGTAGGCGGTGGCACCGCCAGCATCGGGAACATAAGAGAATTCAAATTTTTGGAGCCCAAATTTGAATCCTCTTGAGGCCTATAAATACCCCTCAATTCTCAACAGAGAGAACAACTTTTTGAGCAGCAAGTGATTGAGAGAAAGGTCTTAGAAAAGTCTTAGCAATCCTTGGTTTTCAATTTGCTAGTTTTCACCTCCTTCTTTCTTGAAAATCTGTAAGAGTGTGAACTGCTTGTAAAGAGTTGTAAGAGGGGTATTTATCCTTCCATTTCAAGAGATTTGCTAGTGGAAGGTGGGAGCCTCGTCGAAGAGGGGCCTCGCAAGTGGATGTAGGTCATTTGACCGAACCACTTTAAAAACGACGTAATCTCTGGTTTGCATTTCATTGTTGCTATTCACATTACTGTAAACTTTCTTACTTGCTTTATTTACTCATTACCTTAGCTACTCTACTATACGAATACGCTTTCAAGTTCAATTTTTACCATACGAAAAATTTATCAAAACCGACGTTTTAATCCGCTGCACTAATTCACCCCCCCCCCCCCCTCTTAGTGCTCTTGATCCTAACAGCTATGAGATCAACTACATCTATCATATGGACAAGTATATAGCACATTAGTTTGTCCAATTATCTCGATATCCCTCTCGAGTAACCTATGATAGGGATTATTTAGGATATGTGTTTAAAGGCGAATCAGTCTCATTATCATGATCTCATCATGATTCGATTCTCATTATATAGATTTATGAACATCACAAGATATTCAAGTAACAAACAATATAAGTGATAAAATGTCAAATAATATAATGAGCAATAAGACTGTGTGTCAAGTCACATGTTTCATTACTCACGTGATTGGCTTGCAAGGCACCTATAACTAACACGCACTAGGGCGGTTACCCTTGCGGTACTGCCTTGCGCATGTGTGACGGCTACTGCCTTGCATGTAGGCAGATGTCGCATGCAAGGCAATGCCCATGGGCACCCCCTGTGCGGATTGAACAATCGCTAACTAGCACCGCCTGGCCTATAATAGGCCTACCTACATTCTGTGTGCAGCTTGCATGCATGCGGAGCGGGTGTTGCCCTGCCGTAGGTAGCTCACTCGCGGGCGTTGCCTTGACAGACAAGCGGCTCCTCCGCAACTTACGCGCACGTCTCCTTTGGTCAATCCACCGGGCAGCAACACTTATCGCCTTGATTTCCTACATTTACATCAACAAATTTGATGCTAAAGGACTGCTCTAAAGACAACCAAATAGGGCATCTTTCGGATCGAAAAACTACGTCAAACACAACAAGAACAAGTAAAATAATTCTACGCAATTTAATACAACACATGCAGTTTATAAGCCAATCATCGCATGACGAACCTGGCTCTGATACCACTATTGGGAAATCTACTGATCGACATCTTATGTATAGTGAAAAATAAAAACAAAATCAGATTTTTCAAAGTTAAGTACTAGGTCGTTGTGCAACGATTGATGCGTAAAAAAATCGTAAAACAAAAAAATCACATATATCGTATTAGAACTATTACTTGAGGAGATCATATATCCCTCTCCACGTATACTGCAAGGCTATCGGAGATAAGGTGAATGAGAGAAGGCTAAGGAGAATAGGAGGGGGAACCACCAATAGCTCTAGCCTATAAACCATGAAGTTCCTCCTATTTATAGAGGTGCAAGTAGCTTAACCCTTAATGGATCCTATCATCATTGGATCTCTATCCAACTATCTAGTTAGATCTCATCCATTTATCTAATTGGATCTTATCCAATTGGATCTTATCTACAAGATCCAAACTAGGACTGTGCGAATATCTCATATTCGCACCTCTACTCGTCGCACCCTCTAGGCCCAATACCGAGCTTATCATGAGTCGATCCTATTAGAACTCCTTCTGACTCAGAACTCCTTCTGATACAATGAATTATTATCTTCAAAAAATTTCATTTGACTCATCGACTATAGTCGTACTATGCCACTATGCCGTAGTCCCTAGATGGTATAGAGGGATCTAATCCATCGGATCTATCTATCCATAGTTACAATATGTATATAGTCTCATATTTATCTAATATCCCAAAGACCATATATTGGGCATGGTAACGTCATGCCCATATGAAATCTTGTCCGAATTTTGCTCTAATTGGATTCTCTTGGAGAACTCATTGTCTCTCAATCCAAATGACCCTAGCTAGAGATTTTGTCTGAGTGAGCACACAAGGGATATTCCTCTCAAGATATCGAAAGTGGATGATCCTCTATTGATACACAATTACCTTCATAAGGTTGGCTATCATTCCTGAGAACCAACTGTACTAGATTTAGAACTTTCAAACCTGTAAATCTGGTATCAAAGAATGGAGTACTCAAATAAGACATCTTTGATGTCAAGTCCAAGGAGAGACACATAATTGGGATTACGGAATCGATGTCTGATGTCAAGTATCATTAACCATCCAATATTCCATAAGCGGATCAATCAGTGAACTCATTCTCCAATGAGCATATGCACTATACCTCTAGTGTCCCCACATGAGCAACTATGAGACTAGCCGCCTTCATTATATGGACGAGTATACAGCGTACCGATTATCTGGTTATCTCAATGTTCATCTCGAGTAACATATGATCGAGATAATTTAGAATCTATGTTTAAAGACAAATCGGTCTTATTATTATGATCTCATCACAATCCAATTCTCATTTCACAAATCCAAAAATATCATAATATATATCCAGATAATATGTGATAAAATGCTAATAATAATTAGCAAACAGATCATCATATCATGTCACAGGTGTCATACTCATGTGATTAGATTATAGAGCACTTATAACTAACATAATAAACTAAAACAAACTATTTGAATTAATTTTTTCAATTATCCAAATATATAAAAATGAGAAGTGATAATAAATATATATTAGCTTTAGATAGATAATGAATAGGATTGACAACAATTTGATTTCTCCAACTCAAACGGAGTATCCCATGAAAAATAGTTATAAAAGTTAATGTTGTTTGTTAAATAAAATAACTAATATTAAATTATACAAACTATAATTAATCTTTCTTTTATGAGAAATAGTTTTGGTTAGTTATTTGAGTTAAACTAAAATGTTTTGACATATAAAATACTTATAAAGGTAATCAAATAATAAGTTCTTTATGACTATTCATCAATTTTATGTATAGTGATGTTTTTTAATATATTTTGCATATGATCGACACAGAGGATGTTAAATAATGTGAATATGTGATGCATGACAAAGACGAAGACCTCGTAAACATCAAGCCGAAATAAGAAGATAATAATTATTTTAACAAAAGGGTTGTGAGCCTGAGCTAATTTTGACAATTTGACAATTATTAGAAGTCTAATACGAAGTATTTATCTAATTGAATTGATAAATATTGATTGTTAATTGTTAATTGAAGTATCTTTTCATTTATCTTCAACTGTTGCGAATGTAAACAATGTTAGATGCATTGATAATGTTAGTTATAGAGTATACTATAAAAATAGTAACATAATTTATGATGTTAATTAAACAAAATAATTAATATTAAGTTATATGAATTAAAATTGATAACAACATATCATATATCTCTATCTTAACATGCCACATGAATATTTAATAAGATATTGTATTTGATGATTTTCTTATTGTATCTACTTACAGATGATATTATTGTAACAAAAATAAATTAGTGTTACAAAGGTTCTCAACCTACTGAAGCACTTATAAAGTAATCACATCATAAGTTCTTTATGATATGCATCAATTTTGTGTACAATCATAAGTTCTTTATATTTATTTTGTATATGATTCATATCGACAATATTAAATTATATGAATATATGATGCATGAGAAAGACATGAGTTCTTTATGAATATTAATCACTTTTGTGTATAATCATATTTTTTATATGTATTATGCATCTGATCGATGTTGAATTAAGTGAATATGTGATGCATGAGAAACAACAAGAAGGACACAAAAGACGCACGAGAAAGACGCCAACATTTGTGATGTTTATTTACGACTATTCATCACTTTTGCTAGAGACCACCAGCCCCGCTGTCTCCGTCGGGCCGTACCCGTGGCTGACGGCGAAGCCGAGCGCGTCCATGAGGTGGAGCACCGCAGCCGGGGGCAGTGCTCCGACCGTGAGAACCTGGATCAGGCCGGGGAGTGGGCGGCGGGTGGGGTCCGGGGCGTTGGCGAGCACGTTGAGGACCACCGGCCCGCCGCACATGTGGGTGACCGTATGGGCGGCGGCGTCGAAGCGGCGGAGGCAGACGTTGACGCCGTCAGCTGCAGCTATGCCCCAGGAGAAGCTCCACCCGTTGGCGTGGAACACGGTGAGCGTCCACAGCCACCTGTGGTTCTTCGGCACGAACCAATCGATGAGGGAGTCCACGATGACCAGGAAGAGGTCGCGGTGGCAGTGGACAATTCCCTCGGGGGCTGAGGTGGTGCCTAAAACTCGAACACCATGGATCGACCCAATCCAATGTTTACGTGTAAGAGAAAGATCGGGTCTAATTGGGCCCGATCCACTCAGACATCATTATCTCATACCCAGCATTTAGGTCGGATTCGGGTCAATTGTGATTAGCTCCGCGTACAATGCATCCGATCCGATAGTACTGACGGATTCAATCTAAGAATCCATATCTAGATTTTTGAATTGGATTCGGGTTCGATTTAGGAATCGAATTTGAAGGGATTAATATGAGAATCATTTACTTTGCCGATATGCATCTTGCGTCACCCCTGGAAAAGTTCGGGGTGATTCAATCCACCAACCGAAATCCAACCGTCATTTAAAGGAATCATCTCCACCACCAACCGCAAGGAACTCACCGGATAACTGTTTTGCAGGTTTACAAGCAATGGAAGGGGTGACAGCAGCAGCAAACAAACATAAAGGCAAACCTCAAACTACATCTCCATTAATACAACAAGCACTTGTCTTCTCCGAGCACCCTGCATCATCTCTAGGACTGCTCTTAACACACTGCACGGTAACTTCCCTTTTCTTACAGCTTGGAACGGGGCATGGTTGAACAGAGGAGGAGCTTCCTTGTCAGACATTCTCCGGGGTTGTCGATGATGGCAGGAGTGGCTGCTTCAGAGAGGAAGCCTTGAAGGAAGCAGCACCGGCAGCAGCTCGGAGACCATCGTGTTCGGGGGTGGATGAGACCGTGAGGGCCGCTTCCTTTGCAGCGAAGGCTCTCTCTTCGCTCTTCCCCCACAGCACCAGGTACAGTCCGGCTATGATGAATACGGCACCGATGATACTGCATCCGATGGAGAAGAGAGAGAAAAGAGTTAAGAATGAGAAGACGAAGAAAGTTCGTCTTAGTTATTATGAGATCAGGTGTTTTTGAGTACCCGCCGAGGTAGAACTCCTCTCCCAAGGCGATGGAGGCCATGATGGCGACGACTAGAGTCTGGACTGGCTGGTACACGGCCACGAACACAGGGCCGCCCCTGTCGATGCACCATATCTGAACCGCGAAGGCGATGCCCGACGCCACGAACCCCTGCATTTGCCTCAACATTAGCAAAACTGGTTCGAATGTACCGTACGACGACATTTGATCAAACGCCTTCTTGCCTTGTCCCCTTTCGAGTCATAGCAATACTCTTTTGTGCCTTGGCAGAAGATGTCTGCCTTTTATCTACCAAACAGTAAGTACAAGCATGATGAGAAGACCTGTGTCTGTCTCTCCAGTGGATTCTTGTAATAATTGCTACATGGAGCCTACCCAACGCTGAAGGATGAACACACAAAGTGGATACAGAAGGGGCAGATATGAAAGAGATACTTATCTCCAGTCATGTCTACCACCATGCTGAAAGCATTGAGAGCATCCATAAGCTCATGAAAGGAAAAAGGGATGGACAAAGCATGATCTCCAGACAAGGGAAAAAGGTAAAGAAGGGAGGTATGTTGCAAAGCGTGCTCCTTTCTCCTTCCCCTTTCAAAGAATGTTTCATTTGATCCTTCTCCATCGCAATCATGGCGTGAGATCATCATACCCAGACAAAGTGTTCTTTTTTATGTCTAAAAATTAATCATGCAGTGCATCTGCAGCTACAATTAATACGGTCACTAATTGACTACTGTCCAAATAAGAAGATACAGTAAGCTGCTGCTGAAAGAAGGAACACGCAGTAGTACACTGCAGGCATGTACCGATGAGCACCGTGGACCAAAAAGAGGAGCGAGTAAGAAGCGTACCGCGTAGAGGATGGTGAAGAGCTCGCTGCCGGAGTGGAACATCCAGGCCTCAGCGTCCCTCTCGATGAACGCGGCGATGACCAAGAACTGGATCACCCCGAAGAAGCAGGTGTAGGAGGTCACGGACAGTCGCGCCGGGTATTTCTTCAGCACCGGCGCCTGAAGCACGAGCCAGCCTGACCACGACAAGCAATGGCCGATCAGGTACAGGCACCCCAGCGTCCAGTTCTTCCCCTTGGCGTCCCCCAGCCAGAGCATGGTGGACTGGCTCGCGTTGTTCAGGGCGCGCGAGGGGCCGAAGATGGTCGGCCCCTTGTACAAGGTTATGATGGTAGCGCCGCCGACGCAGGCCAGGGTGCCCATCAGCTTCGCGATCCCGTCGCGTCGGTCGATCCTCACCTTCTCTATCCTGTTCGTGGAATCAAGTTCATGAACAGACTCAGCATACGGTTGCTGGGGAGTACTGGTAAAGGTGTTCGAATCTTGCCTGAGAATGGCGGCCATGAGGAAGGTGATGGCCGGGACGGAGTTTTGGATGGCTGAGGCGAAAGTTGGAGAGGTGTTATCGAGGCCGAGAAGGTAGAAACCCTGGTTTGCAGTTATACTGCCACGAAGAAAGAACACATAGCTCAGTAGAACGCAGAATGAGGTCTGCAAGCCAAAGCAACATGAGTTGTACGTCATTTTTCATCTTACCCACACAGAGCGAGGAGGAAGAATTGAACAACGAACGATAGTGTCAAAGCCGGTCTGTCCTTTCTGCATAGCGAACACTAAAATCAAATGCTATATATATTCTCTTAGAGCATCTACTTAAAGTTGTAGCCGCATGCATATGCTGCATGTATGGAAGGAGGAAAGCAAGCGAGTCCTCTTACTTCTCGAGGAAGTAGGCAAATGGAACGAGGAGGATCAAGGCGATGATGTTGCGGTAGACGGGGAACACCACCTTGCTGATCCCCATGTTAAGGGCTGCCCGGGAGACGACATGGAAGCCGGCGTACCCAAACTGCAAGGCCAGCATGGCCACATGCAGCTGCACCCTCTCCGGCACGCCGCATACTTTCTTGGCATCGACATCGGCCATTTCATCCACCACCACCACCACCACCGAGACACCACAACACACACAATGAAAGAAGTAAGCGTGAAGAGTAGAGCAACAGCGGGGGGGTTTAAATATCGCTGGAGAGGAGGGAGGAGGGCAGAGGTTAGTGTGGTGTCGTCCCCACAGGGAGGCCCTCAAAAGAAGCTACGTCGACTGTTATTGTTTTCTGGTTGTCTCCCACCTCCGTCACCCTCCCTCTTTGCATCACAACAAGCACTTGAATCTTTGGTGAGACACTGTGTGACATTTGCCGCAGATGCGTGTGCGTTTGCCCTTTTATTGGACTGACACGACAGCCGCGATCGCACTAAGTGGAGGAGGGACATGGAGGAGGAGGTCGATATGGATCTATTTGGCTCCATCCCACTAAAGGTCACATAATTGAGGAGGAGAAGGTGATATGACATGGATAAGACGCACGAGGGAAGCTTATGTGAGCTTTATTTCAATCTTCTGCTCATATCACAACGTTGCATTATTTTATATATATATATATATATATATATATATATATATAATAACTCTTAAGTGCTTATGGTTGGTAGCAGTTCATCATTAGATGTTATGTTAGTTAACCAATGTATAAGTATCTCTCTCTCTCTCTCTCTCTCTCTCTATTTATTTTACATGGTGAATTTACTGAGCTGATTCACTCTGGCATGGGTGGGTAAAATGATGATGAGTATGCTCCTTTGTTCCACCACATAGATCTGAATCTGGTGAGCAGCTTTTAGGCTTGTAGCTTCTTCTTCTTCTTCTTATGCAACTGAGACCTCCCGTTTATAATATTGCGTTCCACTCGCCTCCCACTCCTAAAGTTCCCTGCAATGCTCTCCAGGCGTGCAACTCTTTTGCTCGCAGCAGAGAGTTCGGGGTCTGACTGCCCCCTGCTTTGGAGGGACATCCTGCCGTCCCCGTCGGAGACAAGCCATCATTTCAATACCTCCACAGCTGCTCCTCTTTGCCACCACTGCCACCAATTTTTATTGCGTCGGGGAAGGCAGGCAAAGCGGCTCGATCTGATGCCAAACGCCTTTGCTCTTCCTTTGCGTAACAGTCCATGCACCACCCCCTGACAGCCATCTCATCTGCTGCCTGATGCAGGCTGTTGGGAGGAGCTTTTGCCGCGTGTTCTTCCGCTAGTTTAACCGTTGCTGTGCTCCTTGCAGCAAGGAATCTAAGCCATCGTTAAGCGAGGGGCAGCTTGTTGCGGTTTTCTTGCTTGCTCTCGGCCACAAGAAGCAGGTGATGGGTTGCAAGATAGATCAGGTACTGAGTTGTAGTAGATTCCTGTGTTGCTGTCATCGATGGCATCTGCCTTGTGAGGCCATTACGTGGTCCTACTTGTGCCTCTCGTCCTTTGATTATTTTAACTTCGTGGTCACATCACTTGATTTCTTGCTGCAACCTCACAAGCTATATATATTTATATCTATATGTTTATAGTTATACGCTGGAAAGAATCTTTCATAGTGCCAGTATAAAGAATAATAAAATAAGTTCATCACCTTCCTTTCCGGACCTTTTTTTCAGGGAAAAAAAAAAAAGAGATAAGAAAACAGTGAAGAGTACATACAGCTTCCTACACCAGGGAAGAACACCCAGGTTACTAAATTATCCTGACGTTCTTTTTTCTCTTTCTGAAGGATAAGGGGTGAGAAGAAGATCTAATAATTTAATTTGAGTGATCTTATAGCTCGAAAGACAACCTGAAGTTCTTTTTTTTTCATCTGTTTTAGTAAATGGCAGAGGATTCGGAACAGCCAAATCCTCATCCGAGTTTGTCTTGGGTTAGGATGTCAGGTGTCTTGGTGATCTAAACCAATATCCTACAAAATTATATTAGAGGGATTTTCGATAAGATTTCTCTTATACTTAGTCTAGTCTGAATTTGGAGGGAGTCAAATATTAAGTTCAAATATTCATAATTAATAATATCTCAAAAGTATACATGAGGCCTTTTTAAAATATAATATGTGACAGGCTAAATATTGGAAACGATTATGCACCCCACTCGTTCATTGATATGATCATAAAATCATGTATCGAATTTAGGAATACAAAATAATGATTCATTAAGTCAATCACCTTATCAACGTTATGTGATCAATCTCGAGAGATTAAATCAAATTTATTATTGGTATCATGTTGTCTACCAAATAGATCTGAACCACTGATAATGTCGATGGGAATAGGAATAAAGTGTTAACCAAGTGAAATTTACATTTTTTTTTTGTAAGTATTAGTTTAATAATAAATTTATGAATTTACATGTTGGTTAAGTGTTTTATAAATGGAGTCAGTGCATTGGCAACTATCGATGATGTGTCATATTAGTGTCTAAAATATAAGTAGATTTTGATTAATTATAATACATTTAAGAAAAAATATTTTAGGTTATTTAGCAAGTTACATATTTAGGAAAACCAATCGAAAAATACTTAATTCCATTTTAAAAAGATCAGGCCCACAATATATTTTTTATTAGATTAAAAAAAATGGAAAAGAAGGGGAAACAAGATTATTTGGATCGGTGGGGAGGAACACCTCAATCTAAATCAGTGGCACATTCCTTTTGTTCTTCAAGAACCACGTTTGGGAATATCATCAAACAAGTCGTGGGGTGCACTACCAGTCTCTCTGATGTGACTCTTGTTTGGCCTCTTCCGGAGGCAAAGGCGTCCCCCCTCACCAATACTGTACGCCAGCGAGAGTGACAAGCGCAGCAGCAGACCTTGGAATTGAGAGAATGGCGGGGCACGCTTTGTCCTTGTCCTCCCGCTTCGCGTGCCTCCAATGACTTGAGACGTGAAGTGACTGCAACCATCTTGTTGCTCGCTTAGTCCTCCTTGGAATCCTACGGCATATGCCTTCTTCACCCTCGAGACTGATGACAGTCATCGGATTCTTTCTTCTTCATGAAACGACTGAGCGTAAGCAACCCAAATTCCCTGTGACAGATGTTTCCTTGAAGACAATCACAATCGATGAACCAGTTGCTTCGTCTCCCAAGAACTGACATCTTCCACTGTTTAGTGTTCTGTAGGTGACGAAAGAAGCACAGTGGCCAAACTAAAACAGTGCCAACAAAAGACACTGGAACGAGCAGAATGAGCGTTCAGTATCTCTTAGTACAACAAACGAACGCCAGAGTTTGCCTGTCGTCCGACAAATCACGTTCCATGTCGCCTCATGAACTAATGGGAAGCTGCCGTTTGCTCCCGGATGACTCGGCAGATCCAACATGACACTGTCTCATCTCATCTCCCTCTCTCTCTCTCTCTCTCTCTCTCTCTCTCTCTCTCTCTCAGCGCAAGTCCAATGAACGGGCATGAAACATGAATATAGTCTACATAAGTGCAGGAAAAGCACTGTTCTGAAGCCCAAGCAGCATCTTATCTACAATTCGTGATGCTCACATCACTAACTCGCTAGTCTAAAAGATCATCAAACACCACCAAGAACACTCCCCACTCTCTCTCTCTCTTTCCATCACACACGGCAAGTCCAGTGAACGTGCATGGACATAGTCTACACTGACGCAGATTCAGCAAAACCACTGTTCTGATGCCCAAGCAGTATCTTATCTACGATCTCTGATGCCCACATCACTAACTCGCTAGTCTAAAAGGATCATCAAACACCACCAAGAACACTGTCGATTCTCTGTGTCTGCACCACGAAGGCTCCTTTAGTGCGCCTGTCCTCTTCCACCAAATAGATGGGAAACAAAAGCCGGCACAGCCCACTTGGGATCACTGATTGAGAGGATGGCGTCCAAATATTTTCCTGATCCCAAAGAGGAGAGGCTAGGATTCTTCGTTGATCAGATCCCAGCCATGAATGGTTGCTGCCGGGTGGGTGGTATTGGAGGAGGAGGGTGGTCGGATGGGAGTCCTTTGGCTTCATGTCATGGGAGGGAAGCACAATGCTGGTACTTGGAAGTCTGCGACCGGCATCGATGGGTGTCGGGCGTGGGGCGTGGGGCTCGGGGATGATGGTGGTACCAAGTGATGGCGCCCAAGAACAGCTTGGAGTTTTGGTTGTCACATTCCGTGAGCATCTTCTCCTACCCAATTCTTAAGAGCCATTTATTTTAAGCTCCCTTAAATCTATAAATGAAAAAAACTTCCCCTTAATTCCCGGTTGTCAGTACTTAGTACAAAACAGATCTCTCTCTCTCTCTCTCTCTCTCTCTCTTAGGGCATAAGGATTTTTTCTTTCGTTTCAGTCCATTATGACAACTTCCATCTCGAATCACTAACAACTTGACTTGAGTGTCCATCTAACGTATCCTAATACTTGTTTTCCAAGATTTGCATGCGTTAGCTCTGTTATCAGTATCGTAGCGCATAATGTACATCATTTAATGTAATAAAAATATATTTATTTTTTTAAAAAAATACATACGCTTCTTCTTAGTTCGACAATTAGTCATTGTTTAATGTAATGTATCGTTGCACGTCATATACGTCATTTAATATAACAAAAATATATTTTATTTTTTTAAAAAAATTTACCTACGCTTTTTCTTAGTTTGACAATTAATCGTTATTTGTCCTGTTTGTAAGAAGTGGGTCAGGTCGATTTAGATCTATCACCTTAGATTGATGACCAAATATGATCTTATCAACTCTATCTATATCATATTCTACTGAATTCCAAATATAATATATTATCTTTGATATATGAGAAGCTAGAATGATCAATCCATTAAAACTTCACATAAGTAAACGGAAACAATCTAACATCCTTTAAGAGATTATTTTTGCCATCCATTAGTTGATGGAAAGAACACACATCACACCTCATAAGTTAGTTCCTATGCTTATACTATAAGTTTGTCTAATCTGAGCCACTGTTAAAGATAAAATTGTAAATACTCATATATGTTTATATGTTTGTATCTTTTGATTTTGTTCATACTTTACGTAGCATGTGGAGGGCTTATAGTAGATTTGACAGCCTCATTTTGGTTATCTTTTGTGGTCGTTTCAAGCTTATAAATGCAGGTTATGTATAGTCATTATGCAGATATAAAACTATCCAGAAATAGACCATTTATCAAGTCATTTTAGAAGTTCTCTAGTTTCGTATAATGGTGCAAAGTGTCAATTAACACAGCACGCAAGAGCTACCCAAGTGGCATAAGACTAGATGGGCCTTTGAGGTAGTATCTAGGGTTAATATGTTGATTTGTTCCACAGTAATGTCATATGAGTACTTATGGAGATTTTTAATCACAATAGACTACATTAGATACTTTGTTATATAACCATTTAGAGTTTGAGAAGTCTATATTTATAATTTGCATTGTTTATCAAGTATTTAAACTTAGAGAGCACATTTTTAAGCATAGTAAGAGTAGTAAGCAAGTAAATCAGTTAGCAATATAAATGAAAAGTATGAAGGAAATGCAAACTGATTTTATAGTGGTTTGGTCGTCGTGACCTACGTCCACTCCCGATTCCTCTTCACTTGAGGCCACCGACTTCTACTATCGATCTTCTTTCTAATAGGCGAAGATCAATTACCCTTACAACTCTTTCTCCTTTTCACAGGCTCAGGAGAGAACCTTTACACCTCTCTTTTACAAGTATTCCCTCACGCACCTCCCTTAGGACTATCTCTAAGCTCCAGGAGGAGAGACTCTAAACTTAAAAAAGTTTATAACCTTAGAATTACAGAGTTTTTGTTCTATTTTCTTGCTATATCAAGCAGGAAAGATTGAGATATTTATAAGCCTCAAATGGATTCAAATTTAGAGTCAAAACGGTCTCATCTTGGGTTTTCGAGTACTAACGGTACCACTGCTAGTATTGGGCGGTACCACCGCCTGCTAGACTGACAACTAGCAATACCACTGCTTGTTAGTATAACATTGGGTGGTACCATCGACTAATTTGACACTAACATTGGGATGTACCACCGCTTAGTCTAGCAGTATTACCACCCAGTTTGGTAGTACCACTGCCTAACACAATCTGAGAGACTATATCTGGTCAGTATTACTGCCTGACATAATCTAGGATACTATGTTTGAGTAGTACTACCGTTAGACCCTATTACAAGTCATTGAATGGGCCAAACAATAGGACTAATTCAGTCCTGATTCTAATCCAATTGGCCCCTAATTAAGTTGGCATAGTTACACCCAAAATCAACTCAATTAGACCTAACTAACTCGATCTAGACTAGGCGGTACCACCGTTAGACCCTATTATAGGTCATTGAATGGGCCAAACAACAGGCCCAATTAGCTCCTAATCAAATTGGTATTATTACATCAAAAACTAACTTAATTAGACCTAACTAACTTGATCTAAACATACACGATTACAAGCATGAATCTTATGTTGTTCGGCATATCATTAGTTCGTCTGACGCTTCGTCTGATCCTTCAACGCATCGTACTCTTTTTCGGCGTATTATCCAATCAACATGTTGACTCCCGCAACTTCTAATCTCCTTAGCATAATGTCCGATCCTTCGACCCGATGCCCAAACTCCTAACACAAAGTCCTTTCGACCCGACGTCCAATCTTCTGACATGTTTTATCCCGGCTCAATGTCTGATTCTTCATGCTTTAATTAAATTACCTTTCCTTGATCGAGGTTAGTACTGTGTCACTCAAACACATATTAAATCATACTTTCATCAATTGATTTTATTATCAAAATCCAAGATTCAACAATCTCCCGCTTTTTATGATGACAACCAATTGATGACCGAGTTTAAATTAAACTCCTCATATTAATATGCCATATTGAATTAAAGCATCATTCAAATAAATGATAACCTTCTAATCTAAGTTGAAACGATTTTAATCATGAATCACATCATATACAATACATCATATATATCATCATAATAAAATCATGAGTATTGCATACACAATCATAATTTCAAAACATCAAAGTGTATCATAATCATCATCATAACTTCTCCCTCTTTGTCATTAACAAAAATAAGAAAAGTGCAACTATCAAGTTATTGAAACATGTAAGTTTTTTTTTTAGATGTGCAAGTTAGCAATTCTTGCTTCTCATTTGAGATGTACAAGTATTTGCAATCTTTGTTTTTCTTTGCGATGTGCAAGCTAACAAGTTTTTTTTTTTTTGTAATGTGCAGGTTAGTAATTTTTGCTTTTCTTGAGATGTGCAAGAAAGCAAGATTTTTGCTTTTTCTTGAAATGTGTAAGCTAGCAAACTTTACTTCTCTTTTGAGATATGCAAGCTAGCAAGTTTCTCTTCTCTTTGAAATGTGTAAGCTAGCAAGACTTACTCCCCATTTGTTATTGTCAAAAAGAAAGGAATAATAAAATGTTATATTTTTTTCCCATTACATCAATTTTTAAATTATGACAAATGAGATATCAAAAAAAAATTATATCAATATTTCAATCATAAAAAATGAAAGTTCAAGTCATGAATATCGAAAGACCATGAGTCATTTTTGACATATCTCTTCTTTTGTAAATAGAAAGAATGATATTAAATAATCTCGATTTAAAAAAAAATTCAATTCATAAAAATTATGAAATCAAGATGATGATATGAAAAATGTATAAGAAGAATTTATGCATATACCTAAGTTTAACATTCAAGCTAGCACTATTTGCTTCTCTTTTGTAATATGCAAGCTAACAATTTTTCTCTCCTTCTTTGTCATCAAAAAGAAGGAAATAATACAATGATATATTTTTTTCTTTTACATCAATGTTCAATTCATAACATAAGATATACAAACATAAATACAAATGAATCATATGAAAATCATGACATGAAAGATAAATATAAATCAAGAGTGATGAGATATACAATTCATGAGTACATAATGAATATCATGTCATGAAAGATATAATATCAAAGATCATGAAAGATCAAGTCGTGAATAACAAAAGACATGATTCATTTTAACAAATCTCCTCTTAAATAAAAAAGAGTGCATGTTATTTCTGATGATTATGTGGTATATCTACATGAATTAGATTATAGCATAAGGATAAAAAGGGACCCCTTATTATTTTCATAAGCCATGAAACGTAACTATTATAAAAAATGATATGATGTGATAAAAGAAGAGTTAAAATCGATAAACCAAAATAGTCTTTGGGAACTTATTGAATTGCCCGATAACTATAAAAGAGTCAATTGTAAATGGGTCTTTAAGACAAAACATGACTTAACAGACAATATCTAATGATATAAAGTCAGACTTATAGTCAAAGGTTTTCTCAGAAAAAAGGCATTAACTACCATGAGACATTTTCTTTAGTTTCTAAAAAAGACTCGTTGAGGATCGTCATAACATTAGTAGATCATTATGATCTTGAGTTACATCAAATGAATGTGTAAACAATATTTCTGAATGGGGACCTAGATGAGAAAATCAATATAGGCTAACCTAATTGATTCATAGAAATGAGAAAGAAAAATTGGACTTGCAAACTTGGGAAATCTATTTATAGCCTTAAACAAGCTTCCAAATAATGATATATAAAATTTTATGATACCATTACTTCTTTCGGATTTAAAGAAAATACTATTGATCAGTGCATATATCTAAATGTTAGTGGGAGCAAGTTTGTTATATTAATCTTTTGTGAATGATATTTTGCTTGCTAATAGTGATTTTGGTTTATTGCACGAAATCAAGATGTTTCTCAACAAGAATTTTAAGATCGTTGATATGAATGAAACAACTTATATTATTGGCATTAAGATATTCAAGGATAGATCTCAAGAATTGTTAGGACTATCTTAGAAAGGATATATTGAGTAAGTCTTGAAGAAATTTAATATACAGCTTTGTTCAGCCAATAATACACCTATTACTAGAGGTGAAAAATTCAGTCAAAACCAGTACCCGAAAAATAACTTAAAAAGGAATCAAATGAATGATATTCCTTATGTATGTATAATTGGAAGTATATTATATGCTCAAACTTGTCCAAGACTAGATATCAGTTTTGCAATTACAACGCTAAGTAGATATCTACATTGGATAAAAGATTATATACTCACATACAGGATTTCAAATCAGCTTGAAGTGATAGAATATTTTACAAATTACCTTAACGGTAGGAAGTCCAATTTAGGATTTATATTCATGTTAGCTAGAGGGATAATTTTTTGAAAAAGTGTATAACAATCGCTTATTACATCATCAACAATGAAAGTTGAATTTATGACGTACTTTGAGGTCACAAATCAGGTTTTGTGACTATGAAATTTTATCTCAAGGTATAATCGACTCAATTGCCAAGTCGTTGAAAATATTTTATGATAACATTGCAATAGTTTTCTTCTTTAAGAATGGTAAGTACTCTAATGGTTCTAAGTACATCGAGATAAAATATTTGGTATTTGGAGAAAGAGTCCAAAAATAACAAGTACCAATTTAGAACTTGAGCACCACCATGATGATTGCTGATCTATTTACTAAAGCTTTATAGTCTAAAATATTTATAGAATATGTTTTTAGAATGAGACTTATAAACAAATCATTAAAGATATAGTGATGCATGAATACTATTATTGATATTTATTTTGCTTAATTAAAGTTATTTATTTCTACTAGCCTGTTTACATTTATATTTATGCATATTATAGTTGAATGTAATAATAGGATTATCTTACAAAAAAAAATTGCAGGAGTCATTATGGATTATATTAGAAAATACTAACAATGTTATGGTACATAGAAAGGAGTATGATATTGATGACATACAATCATTATGACTCATATTGATAGTTGAATTTAATATAGTATTATTATGTTTATTGGACTTATTGGCTTATTTTTAAAATTTATGATTATATACAAAATGCTTTTCAAAATTTTCATAATCAAATTAGGTAAAATTATTTTTAAACAAATTTTATTTTATTTCTTTTAATTTTAAATTTTTTTATATCCTATCAATTAATGGATCGAGAATGTTAAACTATATGATTCTGTTTAATTGATAAAATATATTATAGATAGGACCTCTAGGGACTAAACGATGTATGATGTGTATGACACACGATGTATAACAATCATTAAGAAATTAATGATTGTTAAGAAATTACAATTCCTCTCTCATCTTCCCTATATCTAATCAATCAATCTAAATGGTACTATAAAAAGATTGGAAGAGATAAGAAAAAGAGTCAACTCTCCTTGCAAATCGATAGTGGTTTTAGAATCGAAAAACGATGCCCCTATAGATATGATAAAGTTGTTTCTAGATGACATCGAAAGATACACGTCGTAAATCCGATCTATTATTATTTAATTTTAATTAAAAATTTTTCATATTATATGTAGCTTTATAGCTTTATGCTTACGGAATCAATAAATAACGCGTCGACCACGCATTAATGTCACATAATTTGCAAGAGTCCACTACTGCCACCTCTGGCACATGTATTATTCTTTGATCATAAGAAGGGTATAGGGTATGGAATTGTGAAGCAAAGTTCTCTCTGCGAAAAGAAACTACTTGCAATTTCTAAGCTCTGGTCAGAGTGCAGAAGGTTTGCTTCAGATTCAAGTCGCAAAATCCATAAGTCAGCACCTCTAATTTTTTGTTACAGTGATAAGCATTGCACCAAGCTTGCTATTTTAGATTCTGAGGCTAAAGTTAAAGGTAATGAATTGTAATGATTCAGAAATGAACTAAGACGAATGAATTGACCTTATACCGTATAGCATTTGATTTAGATTTCATGATTGTTCTGTAATCAATTGAGAGTAAGTAGCTCATCCTCGGCAACCAGAAAGTGTTTTGGTGAAGAATACATAATAACTCAGGTGACAACACATTTAAGGAATATGGCAAATCTCAATTACATAACCAAGATATGTCTGCATTTGCATTACTGGAGCAGTTCATGAACTACAAAGGACAACTTCTGCATGATCTTGAAGTTATCTTTGGTCATTTAATACTTTGGCACTGCTAATAGTAAGAATTTTCAGCAAAGTGTTTCTGATTTTGGGGGGAAGTCCTGTAGCAGTAACCTCCTATCAGAAATTTAGAATCCATTGCACAATTGTGAATCTATTCAGTGGATTAAAGTAAAAATAACCTCATTGTGACGTTCCACTTATATCTTCTAGACTTGTAAATATATTAAATATTTAGAACATGAATAAGCTATCATTTAATTTTTTAAGTTTACCTTACAGCAAGTACAGCAAACACAAACGCAATACAATACGTGAATACCAAAATAGTCGATATGATAGATATTGCCCGTCATGTATGATAGAATCACACATGCCAGCAGTTGGAGACTTGCATTCATCACCAATCTCAATTGTTTCAACTGAGCTTGCAGTAGATAGAAGTTGTACCTTGAAGAAGAAAGCTGCTACAGTTTTGGCAAGACGGCAGGGTGGGTTTTATCCATCAACTGCTTTCTTAAGATCTTGCCTGCAGGTGATCTTGGAATGGTGCTTATGAAAGCAACTCTTCTGATCTTTTTGTAGGGTGCCACCTGATCAAATTTTGGGCAGTCAATCCATGATAGAAGAAGCCACAGTTTAACATGCACCAAATTTACTCATCATTTGTGTGCAGTTTTGTTGTTAAATTTTAGTCTCATCTAAAAGCTAAAGATAATACGATGAGACATTGTTAGATTATTCATCATTATATGTGGGACTTAAGCCACTTCATCAATAAGCTTAGCTGAGAGATGAGAAATTTAGATAATGGAGAATTATACTTGGAACAGAGATATCAATAATCAAATGAGCTAGTTTTTATCATTTTGCATTCTAACAAGTTCAGAGTGACAAATGGAATTGTTTGTTGAACATACAGCAAGAACAGAGAGACCGATCGTCGAATGAATTATAGATCCATCAAAGAAACAGTGTTGATGATTCCTTGTGAAGCTGCTATGTTGATTCAGTGTCATAGTGATTTGGTTTATAATGTCACATGTTAGCAAGATATCAATCTGTAAAATCTGAAAAATGAACCCTTAGATCTTGTGGTGAAATTCGAATGTAAGATTGACAGGTTTCCAGTGGATGAACACACAGAGACGAGCAAATAAATGACAACAAATAGAAACTGGCCAGAGCCTCAGATCTAATGATAAGTGAGGCTACAAGCTTCCTTTTTTTTCTGGGAGATCAACAGTCTTTCAGGTCTGAGATAGTATGGATTTCATCTAATGCAGGAAGAATAAACGAGGCTGATGACATTACAGCAGTCACTCTTGGATGATATTTGTGTTATGTTATATTGTCAATGGAGAAGTGCTTCCAGGATCTATCCAAATTACTGCAGACTTAATAATGTTGAGAGAGAGAGAGTTGAACCTGAGCTGCCACAAACTGGATGATCTCCTCACTTGTCAAGTGGCTCTCAGGTGATCTCACCACATAAGCCATGGGCACTTCACCTGCCTCTTCATCCTCCAGCCTGCAATGTACTCCAACAACAACTATTATGAGGACATCTTTGTTTGATGATGGATCACCGCAGAGTCGATGATAGCTACGAACAAAGAGTGTGAGACTCACGGCACTACTGCAGCGTCAAGTATGTGAGGATGGGCGAGAAGCACGGCTTCCAGCTCTGATGGAGTCACCTGCAATCCATTCCATGCATCAGCTTCCGTTCCTTGTGTGTGTGTGCGCGCGCGCGCGCACTGTTCATGGCGATGCAATTACCTGGTACCCTTTGTGCTTGATGAGCTCTTTGATGCGGTCCACCACGAACAAGAAGCCATCCTCATCGAAGCGCACTAAGTCACCCGTGCGCAGCCACCCACCGACTGGCAACGCCTCCGCCGTGGCCGCCTCGTCCCCCAGGTAGCCCTTCATTACCGTGGGCCCCCTCAGCCAAAGCTCCCCGACCCCACCGGGCCCCACCGCCCTCCCCCCTGCCTCCGCCGCCACCACCCGCGCCTCGAAGCCCGGCAGCAGCTGTCCCACTCCCCTCCCCTCAGGCCGCCTCGACGCCACCACCGAGAACGTCGCCGCCCCGCCGCTCTCTGTCAGCCCGTACCCCTCCCTTAGCTCCACCCACGGGTACCGCCGCCGGAACCCGCTCGCCGCCTCCGCCCCTACCGCAGCCGCGCCCGTCGCCACCCTTCGCAGACCCGACAGGTCCCACCCGCCGGAGAACTTCGCTAAGGCAGCCACCACCGGTGGCACAGCCGGGATGTTCGTCACCCCGTGCCGCGCCACCGCCTGCATCGCCGCCCCCATCTCGAAGCGCCGCATTACTACCGTGGTGGCCCCCGCTGCAGGCAGCCCCAGAGCGAAGAACGCCATGCCGTACACGTGGTACATCGGAACGAAAGCCAGGTAGACGTCACCCTCCGACCCGCTCACCTCCGCCGACCACCGCAGCAGTGACACTATCGCGATAAGGTTCCCGTGGGTCAACATCACCCCCTTGGGCGCTCCCGTCGTACCCGAAGAATACAGAACGACCGCCACGTCGGACTGCCCGCGAGCGGGGGGCGGCGCCTCCAAGGGGTCGCCCCACTCCATCATCTCCTCCGCGGACGGCGGCCCGTCGGGGTCCCCTGGCTCCCGTTCGGTGAGGAGAGTGGGGACCCCGATGGCGGCGGCGGCCTTGTGGGCCTCCTCGGGAGCGGCGATGGCGAACGTGGCGCCGGCGTCGAGGGCCTGGCGGGCGACCTCAGCGGGGGTGTGGAGGGGGCTGGCGGGGCAGAGGACGGCGCCGGTGGCGAGGACGGCGAGGACAATGACGGGGTATAGAACGGTGTTCGGGGAGAGGAGGAGGACGACGTCGCCAGGGCGGAGGCCGAAGGCGTGGTGGAGGGCAGCGGCGAGGGAGAAGGCGGAGCGGCGGAGGTCGGAGAAGGTGAGGCGGTGGCCGGTGGTGGAGTCGAGGAGGACGGGGCGGGTCGAGTCATGAGAGGGGAGGAGGGAGAATACGAAGGAAGCAGCGTCGAGGGCGGGGTCGGAGGGAGGGCGGTGGCGGGGGGCGAGGCGGTGGAGGGAGCGAAAGATGCCCGAACGAGGGCAGAAGCCGCTCCGGGTATCTTCCTCCTCGTGCTTCAAGTGCTCGACCAGCGGAGGCGCGTCCATCGTTGTTGTTGGTGACAAGCGGAGGTTTACCTATCGAGAAGTCTTCTTCATGTTTCCAGTGTTTGTATTTGGAATTTTGGATCGAACAAGAAGACATGAGCTGGGCGTTAAAACCGTTGCAGGTGGCCCTGAGGACTTGCGGTTGTCTGCTTATGCCGGCCGATGGAACCAAGAAATTGCAGGAGGCCCATCATCTCACATTAAGCTTATTTTTCAACATTCACTCGAGCGTCAACTTAATTCCATCATCTAAACAATTCGATCAACGCTTCACGGACGTCACACATGTCGCGTACATGTCAATCCAGTGAATCTGAATGATCAAACAGCGAAGAAAAAGTAATCTGAAAGCCCGCATGACCCATACATCGGTTTGAGGTCGAAGGTCAACATGAAGACAACGAAGCACCAGGTAGCAGCATGTTTCCATCACACGCAATCCGTGAAGGTCACCCTGTGACGGACTTCCAAATAGAATTTCCGTTCCAGATGACAGGAGTCACGTACCCATCTCACCACCTTTAATGGAAAACCAGATTGAGTGGGAAATGTTCTCCTGAGTGGTAATAATAAAACTCTTGGGAATTTACATTCTCACAATTACAGTACATGAATCTAGGACCTGAGGGGAAGGAAAGAGGAAGAGAGAGATGGCAAAAAAAAATAAAAGAAAGAAAGAAACATTACTCAGAATAAGATATGCCGGAACACTTCAATATCATCTTCCTCTACTTATGTGCAGTAAATTTCACTACACCTTTCAAGGAATCCTATGGTTCCTATTGAACTTGCATACGAAGATTGCTCCAGCTCAAAAATTGCTCAAGGGTAGCCCTTCCTGTACATAGGAGACCCTGTGTATGTACATAAAAATATGAAAAGACAGTGCAGAAAGCCACGGCTTTTCCAGCATGACCAAACAAAAAATAGCCTTGCATGTTTCAACACTCCCTTCAGTTCACTGCTGGCTCCACCTGCGAGGAAACCGGGATAGCTGGAACTGACTTGTGAAGCATAGATGTCCCTTCGAAGACTGTTGTTCGAGCACCATTTAAAAACTTATGCAGCTGCAAGGCAAATCAACATCTACAGTTTATTTATTTCCAAAAATCTCCACATGCTACTACCAGAGATCAATCACCTACCTGGTCCAAGGTTATTTTTGTAAACCCAAATTTTTTGGTCCAAATGGATTCAGCCTCGTCTGCTGCAGGGAGCAGAAAATGCTTCACATTCAGAGATCCCAGCAGTCTCTCGATGCACGAAAAAAGTGACTGGAAGTAACCCTATATGATGAACATAAATTAGTCAGATTTCAATGTTTCTAAAGGCATGTAAAGAGCACCATAGGACCTCAGAAGTTTGCATATATAAAAAAGCACAGGAAGATTCTTTTTCCATGCCCTTGAAATCTTGTATGCTACAAAAAGTTCCATGCAAAACAAGCAAGCCTCATGATACACCATGTAACACAATCCAAATCATAACAATTAGACCCATGGTGCTGGTATCATATTTACAATGACAGAAGTGCTACCCGATCAAGGACCCAAAAAACTAACAAAAAACTGGGAGCTAATTCCATACAATTTCAGATACAATTAAAACATACTGTGTTTGTAGTGATATTTAATTACAAATTATTTCTCTTGTTAAGTTTCAGTCAAATTACAACTAGGTGTCTTCTAAATTAGGATTTTACAATTAATTGACTACAAAGTATTTCTGTGTTTCTACAATTATTTTTTTACTACAAAGAATTTCTGTGTTTGTACAATTATTTTTATCCAATTATTTTAAGATTTTCAGCTATCGTGATACAGATTTCTGTCTAATGTTTATAGAGTCAGTTCAAGATACTTGAATGTGCCCTTAGGTTCAGGCAAATGTTCTTTGAGAAGTCCCAGTTAGGTAGGAATGGCAACTAGTTGAACTGGAAAAGGTCAGTTAAGCAGATAATAAATCATAGAGTAAAAGGCCTCATTTTATCTTCTGTTTTCTTCCTATGTGTAACTTCTATCTCTTTCCCACCATTATTCTAATCTCTCATACTTTGTATTCCCGGGGAGGAACATATTGCCTGCTATCAGTTTCTTTATAACTTGAAATTCACTTCAAAACTTCAAAATTTTCATCTTCCTTCTAATAAATGTTGTGAGGGATATAACAAGTTCAATGTCAAATGTGAAAAATGAGAAACTTGGAAAATGATTACTTGAATGAGGTTGAAGTACACCAGATTGAGAATATTATAGGTCAATCAATTAAAACTTTCCAATAAAGAAGATACGGAGCATGATGCTGCAAAAGCAAATTGATGCTTCTAGATTCAGAATAAGAAATTAAGTTCTAGTTGGCACTTTTAAGTTGTTCCCATCTTTCTTCTGCTACACTGTAAGGGTTTTTATTAGCTTATTATCAGTTTTTATTTGTGTATTTAGGAGTTAAATACATTGTACCTGAAAGTGTTTTTAAGTTAAAATGCATTGTACCAAGGTACCGTACCAGCTAATTTAGAAGTGTTTTTAAATACATTAGAAAGTAAAATCTTTTTTGGTTGTTTATCACATCATATTGCTACTAAATGTATACTAACCCTAAAGATTAGATTAGAGCATAGAGCATAGTGCATCAAGCTCCTTCCCCGTGGCTTTCCCTTATAGTTCATTTATCTTTCACTCACATAATATATGTAATTCATACCCTAATGATCACCTATAAAAATGTCCAAAAACTTATGTTTCTTCGAGTAGTTCTACAACAGTAGATTTCTGAAACAGGATCCTAGAACACTAGATGCCTCAATGCCTATACGAAAAAAATTAGCTGGATGTTGTACTTGGTTCTTTGCAAACCAACAATAACTATTAGCACAAATATAAACAGCAGCATAATCTACTAACTGAAACAACTGATCTCACAATAAGCACCCGTCAAAATTGAAAAAAGTATCAGCATTTGAATTTATTCCAATCCATGATAGGATTCACTGCCCCAAGTTAGTGGTTAAAAAATTATCAAAGATACAAGCTACAAGGCTTTCAGATAACAGAAAGGCACTTAAGTGGCATCCACTCACCTGTCCTTGGTGTTCCCTGCTTGTTGCAACCAACGGTAGTTCTGCAATCTCACTTCCCAAAACACGTAAAATTCCTGCTGATACAACAGATGACCTGCACCAATTAACATAAAGTTATAACATTACAGATTAGTTAACAAAGACCATTCCTCCACGAATGACTCTTACCATAAAGTTATAATATTAGCTATAATATTACAGATTAGTTAACATAAAGTTATAATATTACAGATTAGAGAAATGACTCTTACCCAACAGTTAAAACCGTGCAGAACATTCCTCCAAAATCCTGGTCTCTCACTGTTCTCCTATCAGATAGAAATCAATATAATTTAGCAGGGAGAAGAAATTAAGAAAACAGAATTAGAACAAAACAGTTAAATATCATACCCATAAACCATGGAGGGAATAAGATCTCGACCTGTTGTAGCCTCAATAATAGGATCAAACGACTCCTACAGAAAAAATAATTGCAACAATTTTAACAATCTTTTTCATTGTACTCTTGTGCAGAAAAAATCACCTAAAAAGGCAAACAAAACAATGAAAACCACAGCAGAAACAATATTGAACTCGCAATCACTACTTGTGTAGAAGCATAGATCATGCAAGCGGAAAGCTGGTCATTTTTAATCATATAACAAATATTTTTCATCAACACCGCCAATGTCGGTCCTAAGCCTGTATGAAGGTGGAAGGTTCCATTGGGTCACTAATAACCAACGTAAAACTATGTCAGATCTCATGATCATGGATCTTAACTGATTTCAATATAAAGTTAGGTTGTCACCCAAAAGAGATGTGAGGCACCTTCATCGCCTAGGTGTTCGGAATCGCAAACGGTGCTCTAGGAGGCCGCTCGAACATCAGCGACAGGATGTGGTGACAACTAGGCAAGAGTTTTCTCAGTTTATTTTGGACCAATGAGAGTAAAGAAGTTAGTCCAAGATTAACGAGTTAAGTTAGCAACTTGGAATACAAGAACACCTTCAAGGAAATGATTAGAATTGATAGACACTATGATCAAAAGAAGAATAAATATTATTTACTTACAAAAGACTAAGTGAATAGGAAAAAAATCTAGAGAGACTGATAGTACAAGATTTAAAATTTATTACATTGAAAAAGTTAAACACAAAAATGGTATAGGAATTGTTGTTGATAAGGATCTTAATAACAATGTTGTAGATGCAAAAAGATTTGAAAATAGAATTATAGTTCTAAAATTTATGAAAAGATAAGATGTTTTGAATATCATTAGTGTTTATGCCCCACAAGTCGAATTGGACGATCAAACTAAAAAGGAATCTTGGGAAAGCTTATATGATATCATTCAATGAATGCTTATAATCGAAAAAGTTATAATTAGAGAAAATTTGAATGATCATATAGGGAAAACATATGATGAATATAAAGAGGTGCATGGGAAATTTGGTTGTGAGGAGAGAAATTAAGATGCTGGTATGATTTTGGATTTTGTAACTTCATATGATCTTATAATTGTAAATACTCACTTTAAAAAGAGAGATAAAGTTATTTGTAAGAATTGTAAAGTTTTACCTAGCGAAAATTTGACGAATCAACATAGGTTAATGGTATTAGATATTTACTATAAAAAATGGAAGAAGAAAAAAATAGTAAAACAACTGCTTAGTCTAGATGGTGAAATTTTGAAAATAATAATATAAACACTTTTAAGAATAAGATGAAAAGAGAGACGATTTAGAACTTAGATGAGGATAATATTAATATTATTTGAACTATGGCTAATAAGATTAGAAGCTTAGCAAAAAAAATTCTTGGTGAAACTAAAAGTACAGGTATAACCTTAAGAGAGCATTGGTGGTAGTGCAAGTTTAAAAAATAATTTTTACTAAACAAATCATGATTTAAAAATTAACAAAATTGTAAAAATGAGAAAAAAATTAAAAGATATAAAAAATTATCAAAAAGGCTAAAAAAGTTGCTGGTATGATAAGAAATAAAACTTATGATAATTTTTATAATAAATTAGGTACTAAAGATGCGAAAAACATATATATCGAATTGCTAACACTAGGAAAAGAAAAATATAAGGATTTAAGTAATTTTAGATGTATTAAAGACGAAAATCAAAGAATAGTAGTTTATAAAAATGAGATTAAAGAAAGATAAAAAAATTATTTTTATAAATTATTTAATGAATATTCCACACAAGACTTTGATTTAACAATAAATAATAGTGGTAAATTTAATAATCATATATTTATTTATAAAATTAAAACTAATGAAGCAATAGACACATTAAAGAATATGAAAATAGTTAAGAGTGTGGGGCTTAATGATATCCCTATTAAGGTCTGAAAAGTTTATGGGATAAGGGTGTAACTTGGTTAACTAGATTATCTAACAAAACCATGAGATCCAAAAGGATCCTGATGAATAGAGAAAGAATTTTTTTACAAAATATTTTAAAAAATAATAGTGACATAAAAAAATATTCAAATTATATATTAATTAAGATCATAAGTCATGCTACGAAATTTTAAAAAAGAGTTACCATAACTTTGAAAGTAGGATAAAGGTTGAAACAAATATCTTCGAAAATCAATTTGGTTTTATTCTTGGAAGATAAACCATAGAAACTATTTATTTATTAAGATAATTAATGAAAATGTACAAAGAGGAAAAAAATTTGCATTTAGTTTTTTTATTGACTTAGAGAAAGTCTATGATAAAGTACCTAAAGATTTATATGGTGAGTTTTATAAAAAAAAAGTATCCACTAATTATATTGATGTTATTAAATATATGTATGGTAATGTAGCTATTAGTGTTAGCATTATAAAGAGTGTCTAATGAGTTTCATATTAGCATAAGATTACACTAATAATTCATATTAAGTCACAATATTTTCACATTAATAATAAATGAATTTACTAATCCCTTACATGATAGACATCTTTACTAGTTTACATGATAAACTTGAGCTATTGAGGCAAGACTTAGAAACTAAAGATTTTAAAATAAGTAGGACTAAAACTAAATATATAAAATATAATTTTAATGATTCTAGAAATAAACAAAAGAATATAGTTAAATTGGATGAATAAGAAGTCCCATTAAATAAAAGCTTTAAGTATTCAATTATTAAACAAAATAGGGAAACCGATAAAGATATTATTCATAAAAAACAAAATGGTTAAAATGGTGAAATGCATCGGGAGTCGTGTGATCATCAGATATCTTTAAAATTAAAAACAAAAATTTTATAAGACAATTGTGAGACCCGCATTACTTTATGGATTTAAGTATTGGACAGTTAAGAAAAAATATATAAAAAATATTTGTGCTACTGAGATGAAAACATTGAGATGGATGTATAGAGTTACTAAGAAAAACAGGAAAAGAAATACTTTTATTCGTGAACAACTAGGTATCGCTTCGAAAGAGGAGAAGATGAGATAAAATCATTTAAAATGATATGAGAATATACTGAAAAGACCTCCAGATGCAATAGTCAGAAGAGGTAAAATAATAAATATTAATAATACAAAGAGCGATAGAGGAAAACCTTTAATAGAAACTATAAATAGAAACTTAAGTATTTTAAATTAATTAAACATATGACTTTTTACTGGTCCTAACGGCACCAAAAGATCCATGTAGCCGACCCTAAATAGTTCCGATCCCAATGAAGAAGCATATTCTGTCACACATTCTATCTTCTCTACACCTTCCCACCTACTTCCACATCCTCTATCCAAACTACATTGCTTATAGATTTTAATTATTTCTCATACTTATAAATTATTCAAGCTCCTACAACACCGCACCTTTGTTCCCATTCCTCTCAAGCTGCATCTTCCCATTATTTTTTTGCTCCTTGCTTCATTACCTAATCTCTTGTGTCAACTCTTTCCTATATTTCTACTTATCTACCTATGTTCACCATTTACCATATCGTAGCTAGTATAATAGCTCAATAGCTTGCTTTCAATTTTGTTATAGATAATTAGTACATGATGCGTGAATCAAGCTTGAAATTGCCCCATAAATACCAAGGTCAAAAAACTATAATATATTGTTTTACTTAGAAGCATTCATTTCTACCATATTATTTGGTGTTCTCAAAGTTACTAGTTTCACAATCTTTTATACTTCACAAATGCTAACCAACAAACATGCATGCATTTACATACCACACACGAAATATACAATATTTCAGCTGCCTTCATATAATGTTCACTTTGCAAACCCTTGGATTCATTATATAGCAAGAGAGAGAAAATGAGTTTTCAAAATGAAACAGTAATGAAAAAGTGAATAATATAAAAACAAATTGTGGGCAAAGAAGCTGAAAATATGTGATTAAAACACCCACTGATTAGAGCGAATGTCAATCTCTGTTAAGGGTGGTCTAACTTGACTTATCAAACATGTTAGTGCCGATAAACAATGGACAAGATGAATAATGGTTGCTCTTTATATGAGAGAAAAAAGTCATATACTAGTGTAGATGGGTATATGGCAAAGAAGATAAAAAATGGATAACAATAGATGACACTTGCAAATAAAAAGGAATCCACTAAATATGGTGCATCATAAAGGGGATGGAGCTACCATATTTCTGCCTTTTCTACAAGAAAGGATGAACCGCACTAAATATATCAGGGACAATTCAATTTCTGTAAGGCTCCACAGGTTCACTTTAAGATCCTATTTAGTATTGGGAATTTAATGACGTATTTCCTTAAAATCTCAGAATCTCACTCAAAAACAATTTTAAGGCCACACTGAATTAGGCATTTAAAAAATAATGGCCAATCTGAACATGGGATTTTGTGTGCCAAGAATACCCTTCGAACTTGGAAATCCTAGGCATAAGGGGTTAGGAAATTCCAGAATAAACAAAAATTATGCATTAAATCACCCATTGAAACACAAAAACAATATGGAACATTAAAATCCCAGATTAGAATTTCAAAAGTATAACAAATACAAAATATGTATTTCTAGTGGAACTTCAATCCCCACTAAAATTAGGATCTGGAACTTCTGAACAAAGATCCTTGGCTTTCTAATCCTTATACCAAATGGACCTAAAGGATACGAAAAGGAAGATAAACAATTTGCCTTTTTGTTCCCTAGACTGAAATTGGATGAATTTTACCAAAAGATCAAGCTGAACAAAAGAAGAGCTTGGGAATGCTGGTATATTTTATATTTCTATTTTTTGGTGTGTTGGGCATCAAACTTATCCTACCAACAGTTACATACTACCAAAATGGGTTCAGTACATGAACTAGTAATCAGTTCTTTAAACCATCTTGGTATCAAGCTCTAAGAGTTTCAGAGACTAGTAAGATCATATTATTCAACATGATTAAACTTTTACGAAGAGGAGATATGATAGCATGAATAATATAATAAGTACCAATTTGTAGTAGCATTTGGTCACTTACATGGAAAATGGCAACTGCTCTTGATAGCAATAGTTTACTATCTGCTGTGTCAGTTTTTCCACTTAAAAGTCTCCATCTGATATCAACATCAGCATCTACATTTACACCCTTGTTCTCCAATTTCTTCTTTATGATATCAGTATTCAATTCTGGAAGCGGTTGGGTTCCACGGAGAAGAAACTCTTGCAAAGAGTTCCAGATTCTACTGCAGTCATCGCAGCAGAACCACTCCCCTTCAGGCAGTTCCTGCAATCAATGACAAAGTTTGATTCTAGTCAGCTTTGGTATATTCTGCAATAGGCCAAAAACTGACATATTCTTTCGGCCTAGGCATCAACATGATGTTGTAACTATTTTGTCTATCATGCAATTGGCACCATAGGCAGTTAAAGATTTTACTTAAAACTTTTAAAATTACAAGACTACAAATGCCTTGTATGGGGGAAAGACCAAGTGTCACCTTCAGATCAGCCATCATTTGCTCCCTCAAACAACCCACATGATATTCCTTCTCGCACTGAACATGTTACAAATGTCAGTCAGGACTCAATAAATAAGTTGAATCAGAACAGATGGAACAATAAACAATATACTAAAATAAATATTTGTAAGAAATCATAATCATACTTGGTCACAAATCATAACTGTTCGATCATCAAATCTAGATTTACTGAAATCATGGCTCCTGCAGAACATAAAGAGAATTAGGAAAGGAAGAATAAAAAGAAGCATGTGTCAGAATATCAAAATTATGTAACTGACTATTTCATGATTGACCCCATACAAAATTTACATCCAAAAGCACAACAGGAATGGATGTAATTGCATAACAATGATAGAGTCAGAAAGAAATAATCTCTTTACATTTGTTGCATATAAAATTCGGTTCAGATCCAACACAAACACAGCAATCCTGGTTCCTTAACTACAAAGCTATATGAGCATTAAACTACCAAGAAAAAGAGTCCGGCAAATAAGACAAGTTTGTTATGAATTAAGAAGATATTGCAAGTCTAAAAATGCCGAAGGAGCAGGAAAGTAGGTCTAGTGGAACAGCAAACCTGCAAAATGCACAACCACCAACGTCAGTCTGCGATGTTGTGACAATACGTATACTTCGTTTAAATATCTGCTCGATGGGATCAACTCCAGCAACTCTTCCAGCAGCAATTGCATTATCATTACATGCGACACTCCTTTCTCTTTGATGTAGGTTTATACAATACTGGCAGTACCAATCTCCCACCGGTATGCTTGGCAAACCTACACAACCTGCAACAAGCATAAAAAGGATCAAAACTGCAAGACACCATGGCCATATTAGTTAACCAAATATGCACAAAAATCACTGCCTGCAAGATATCTTTCCCACAAATCAAACTCCTATTAATTAACAACCATTGATATCCCTTTAAATACAATGCAAATGGAAAACAATTACTAAGTTACTTTAATCTTTCACAGCATACAAGTTAATAATAAGCATGAATACAATAGCTTAATATTGTTAACTGAGGCAGAAAGGTTTAGTACCAAGATACTATACATCAATATAATCCTATAAAGGTTTCTAGTGTTGCCCTGCAAAGTTTGTATTGGGAAATACAGACTGAGCAGATCCACAACCTAGGCTAGACACTGGGGGTCACAACATAGACCAGGCCAGGACATCATATGCCAAGAACCTGACCATAACAGTATATCGAACTGTCAAGTCTTTGGTTCTAAGGATTAAAGTTTGGAAACCCTTCACTAACAGAGACACGAGACCCCCCCCCACTTAGGACCCTTCATCGCCCTCTAATGACCGCTCACCGACCACTTACAACCAATTGCCACAAGATCCAGAGAAAAGATGTAGCTTGAGACATGCAAGAGAGCTTGGGAGCGTGGAGAGATGAAGACAAGCTGACAGACAACCACAAGTATTTCATATTTTTCTGGCTTATTCGTTTGATTGTTTGTTTATTTTTCTTCATTACTCCTATTCCAGTGGCATGGAATGAACCACCAGTTGCAGGAGACACCTTGATACCACCATAACATAAATAACCATATAAATCAAAACAAAGGATACAAAATTTTCTTTTACAAAATACAAAGATTTGTGAGATGTCCATAAACCATCCAACTTTCCCCCTTGTTTCCACTTAGTTATGAAGCCAGCATGTGACAGAAAGACAGAAGCAAACAAGAACAAATCAGATACACATGGAAACTTCTAGAAGACTAACAAGATTTTTCATTTCAAAATCATACCATCCAGTGTTTTCTTGGAACAGTCAAGTATTTTTCCAATCAATTATTTTTAGTTTCAGTACGAACAGCGCCCGAGCGAAGCGAAATGCTCTTAAACATTAAAAATATAAAAAATATATAATATAAGTAATAAATATAATTATTTAAATAAAATATGATATTAAATTAAAAACAAATATTAGCAGTGTTAAAATCCAAATAGTATATTATTAATCTAATAAATAAAGATTATTTTAAACAGTAATTAATAATCTACTGTTAATAGTATATTTACCATTAACAACAGTAGGGAAGAGTAGAGACCGAAGAAGTCACAGTGAGAAGTCAACGGTAAGTCATAGTGAAAGCTAAGCCGCAAGCAGTGGACAGCAGCAGAAGCTGTGGAGCCGCGGACAATTGGAGGCAGCAACAGCGGAGTCGTGTCGCGGACAGCAACAAAAGCTGAGAAAACTCGTTCGGTGACAGAGGAAGACTCGAAGGCAGCAAGAGAAACCATCAACAATGAAGGCAGAGGGAGAAATCGTTGGTGGCGAAAACAGAAAGAGAAGCCTGCATAGGGGTTGGGAGTCGAGGTCGCGCGCTGATATAACTGCACGCATTAGTTGGTTTAATCAAACCAACTAATACAAATTTAAGCAGTTCGATCGCCTTATATCAACCGGGCGCTCGCCCAAAGCGCCCGATACCTGAGCTCGGGCGCTACCTCTCATTGAAGTGCATCGCCTGGCCCTTAAACAAGACACTCGGACCTCGCCTCGCCTCACCTAACCGCCTAGGCAAGTGCCCAAGCGCGCCTTTTTAAATCACTGAGTAAAAAGGAAAAAAGCAAAGCACACAAGCCATGTAGAAAATTTGTATAGTAATTTATAAAAAGATGTATTTTGGTCATACAAACATCAAACTGTACTAAGATGTTATAACGAAATGTCACCAAAATAAGCAGAACCTGGTCAACAATTCAGCCTCAAGAACTCAACCTTTGCAAATTTCTAAATATATCAGATTAATCTAAATAACATTTTGAAGCTGAATGTAACAATCTACAACTACCCAGCTTGCTTATTACTTGAGCACAATTACTACATTGTGTGATCAACCTTCCAAGTTAAAGAAGCATCACACCAGTTAATGGTAATTTATCAACCAAGCTGCTGAAAAATTAGCACTATTCTCATGTCCACCTAGTAAACCACAATGTTAGCCATGACAAGAGAAAAAAAGTATGTATAAGTTTGCTCGAAAACATCTACCAGGTTTATAAAAATGTTAGGCCGTAACCATGACAAGGTAATTCCAGCAAAAAAAAAAAGGAAACTGACCTAACATTTCAACCAAGCAACTGAGATGTCATAGTTGTCATGCAAAGTACATTACGTATCATCTAAAACAACTAATTAACTATCAATTGTAGTTGAAATAACTTAGGCACGTATTTCTTATTAAGATATATTTAAAAAAATCCCAACAAAAGCAAATACCTACCTGTGTGGAAGGCCCTGGGACATAGATCACAAAGAAGTAGGTCTCCACCATCTGCACAAATGCTGCAAAGGTCATCATTCTCATTGGCTGATAATTTCCGATCTTTTGATAGTGAAACTGACAATTCATGAAGGGAAACTCCATTGGAAGTGTATATATTATTGTAACTGTAGAACAAAAATAAAAAATGATAAAGGAGAGAGAAATGGCAGGAGTTTAATCAAAAAATTTGGAACTTCTATCATTGACTCACGGTTTTCGACGTGCAGCTCTACCAGCATGGGCTTCAAACTGTGAAGGACTGACCTGCACAGTTAGGATAACAAATTTTAAACTTTGAAGTATAGGGACCAAGAAGTTAGTAAATTTGATAATGCAAATAATTAACCACAGTATTGCAGCATCGACAGTATATTCCGGAATCTTTTATATAGCCTTCAAGTAGCCTCTGCAAAATTTGTTACAATAGACCTCATAAGCAACTAGGTAAATCATAATAAGAAACATTTAACCACTAAAATGCACAACCTTTCCACGAACATAGTATCCAACTTCAGTTCCCTCTGGTAAGATGCCACTCATAAAGACCAACTTGTGCAAGCCCAGATCCCTAGTAAAAATTAGAAATTGAAAACAAAGAAATCTATCATAAATTGAGCATAAAACATAATATGAATGTTGTGAATAAATAGTAAAGCTATAATATTCAGTGGAGTTAAAGTACCAACTTTCTGGTTAACCTTCCCAGGCTACTTTTCTTAATTGATAATAAATTCTTAGATGAATTATTGGACATGTCTGGTGTGGAACTTGTCCTTGAAAACCTGAACCACAACCATAGTCATATAAAAAGCATATACAAAAAGAAGTTTAATAAAAGATGAAACAGGAGCAAAATGCAAGTACGGAATGTAAGAACATTTTATGCTTTATCCTAACCAATGTAAAGAAGAAGTCACGTCCTTAAAGAGGGAAACTCATACAGAAAGATAGACACTCCTAGTTTTCAAGGCCAGAGCTTTCTAGTCTATGTAAGACAAACAAAACACAGTCAACCATACAAACCTCATAGAAGCATTATACAATAACACAAACTTAGAACACCCTATATTGAAGTCCTAGCTTAAGCATGTCTTAACACAATTTTCAGATCAACAAATGAGATACAATAACTTGTCTCACGAGGAGAATAGACTGTTATAGAATCAGAATCAGAAAGTGCCTTGTGTCACACACAGTGATTTAAAAAGCGCTAGGCGCCAAAAGGCGCCAAGGTCCACAAACGCCCGAGGCGCTAGGCGCTCGCCCAGGCGCTCGCCCGAGCGAAGCGAGGCGCTAAAATATAAAAATATATAATATAATTAATAAATATAATTATTTAAAATTCTAAATAAAAATATGCTATTAAATTAAGAAAATCTAAGATACAAAATCACAATGTCACATTATTTAACAATGTCAAATAAATAAAAATTAACAACATTAAAATCAAAATAATATATTATTAATCTATTAACAGAAAATTAATCATTTCAAAATTCAAATAAACTTAATATTAAAAGTATACTGTATACTAAGCCTGATGGAGAAACGAGGAAGCAGCGGCGAGCGGCGACAGTAGCAGCGAGAAAGGGAAAGGGAGCGGAAGGCGCGAGCAGCGTCGAGGGAGGCGCGAGCAGCGGGAAGGCTCGCGGGAGGCGCGAGCAGCGGGAGGGCTCGCGGGAGGCGCGAGCAGCGGGAAGGCTCGCGGGAGGGCTCGCGGGAGGGCTCGCGGGAGGCGCGAGCAGCGGGAAGGCTCGTGGGAGGGCTCGCAGGAGGCGCGAGCAGCGGGAGGGCTCGCGGGAGGCGCGAGCAGCGACAGCGACAGCGGGAGCAGGAGCGACGAGCAGCGAGATCGCGATCGGGATCGGGAGCGGCAGCAGGTTAGGGTTGGGTAAGGGTTAGAGTTGGGTAAGGGTTAGGTTTAGTTGGTTCGATTGAACCAACTAACAACCGAACCAGGACCGAACCAGACCTAAAATCCTGGTTCGGTCGCCTTGGTTTACCCAGGCGCTCGCCCGAAGCGCCCAGGCGGCGCCTGTTTGAAGCGCGCCGCCTGGGACATTAGCGAGGCGCTCGGGCCTCGCCTCGCCTCGCCCGAGCGCCTAGGCGAGCGCCCGAGCGCCTTTTTCAATCACTGGTCACACAAGGACAAATCCAATAAACATATTAGCTATGTACTCGTGCATATTGTTTGTTATGCCATGTATCAAAATTGCACCCACGGACAAGGAACAATAGGCACCCAAAATAAAATTAAAAAAATTCAAACTCCATCCCTCATCTTAATCTCCCTACCAATAAAAACAAATTACTACAACCAAACTCATTATTACAGAATTAACGATTTATGAAAGCATAAGTAGCATTTCATGTGCCATTTGATAATATGTTCTTAGGATTCTCTATGTCCTACAACCCATGCCACCCATCTTCATCAAACACACTGTACAACATACAATAAGTTCAGTAAGAACATTTAAAATGATATGATTCAAAGCAATATACATATATAACATACGAGTCATCATTGTTTCTTACATGAAATTTCATCATTTTTCTATTCCTTTACATTATGAGGCAGCATATATATTATATACTATTATATAACATGAGAGGCCTCTTGGGAGAAGCCTTAGTGACGCAGACATCAATGTCACCTTTACATTTTGAGACAGCATATATACTATTATATAACATGAGAGGCCTCATGAGAGAAGCCTCGGTCACATAGATGCCAATGCCACCCTGGCATCAGATTCAAGCCATTGACGCAATCCAATTTAATTTTTTAGGAAAGATTTAATTTTCTTCTTAGGATGTGAGGGTCTTTCCATGCGCAATCAGCACTCACTATAAAATATTAGCAGAACTTCCATCTTTTTTATCTGTAATTTTTGTTTTCTTTTGTACACAGATTATCTCCATGTGTGCAATCATTGTTGGAAATTTTCCTTTTCATTGAAGGGTGTTCTTTTCCTAACATACTTTTACTGATTTCATTGTTGATAGCATAAGTTATTGATCTCATTACTTTTTCTTAACATATTAAGAATTAAGTCAATTAGAAGATTAATCACACATACAATGCACAGACCAAACAACCATCAGTCAAAATAAGTAGCCTAAAGTGGTATACAATACTGATGGTGATAACTATTATGATAAACCAAACAACCATCAATTTAAACAAAGTAGACCAAATAAGGTATAAAACTAAAGATAAAAAATAAAATCCAACAACAAAAACCAAGAATTTGTTTTCTAATTCATAAAATAAGTTGATTGATATGTTATCAAGCAGAAAGCGAGAATAAGTAAATTTTGATGTGCTAAAGAAGATAAGAGAAAATTAAACTTTCATGAATAAGATTGCGCAAAATAAGATGATTGAAAGGCAAAAGTTAACATAAAATTATATGACAAAGTTACAATGGAAGAAGTTATTGTCCAAAGTTGAAATTCTAGCAATCAGCCTATCAACAAAAAATCTGTGAACTTGTTGATTAAAGCAACTCCATTATCAACAAAAAGTTAGGAAGTTGAAGTACCATGTTTCTTATTTGTATTTCAGTTTTTTCTGCCAAAATACTTGCTGCCTCGAGCCACTTAAGATTATCAGGAACACAATATGCCTCATATACCAATACAATATATTGATTGTGTTTCTTGATTTGGAAAAAGAAAAAGTCACAAGTAATATTTTAGTTCATACCAATGTTGTCAAAGGCACCAGTCGTTAAAAGGTGCCTAGCTTCGAAAACACTCAAGGCGCTAAGTGTTTGCTTAGGCACTCACCTGAGCGAAGCAAGACGTTTGCCAATATAAAAATTATAAAAAATATATATAATTATGGAAAAAATATTAAAATACAAATTCGACAATACATGAGTTTAATATTATTTCATATTCAAAATATCACCACTACTACATCTAAGTAAATTCATTTAACCATCCCCAAAGTACTAAAATACTATATTGTTCAAATCGAATAACAATCCTAAAACTAAATTTGTGATGATTCAAGATGTTAAAACTACAGTAATAGTAATGAAAATTTTAATCCTTAAAAAAATTCATAGGCTATAATTAACAAAAATTAACATTACCATTAAATTCAAGAGAGATCATGGCTGATGGGGAGAGAAACAAGCTGAAAAAGAAGAATTAGAGAAAAAGGATGTTCGGCGGCTTTGCTGGGAAGACGTAGAGAGAGGCATGAGGATGACAGCCATGGTCTAATTGCAACAGAGGCCTACCCGGACGAGAAGCACAAAGGAGGGAGAGGGATGGAGGGAGGCTGTCAGGAAGGCTGGGGGCAATGACGGATTAGAAGAAAGAGGGATTAAAGGAGAGAGGGGAGGGGGCGGAAGCATGAAGGAGGGAAAAGGGAGGGGGTCGCCAAGGACACTCGGTAGGGGCGATGGTAGAGGAGAGACAACAAGAGGAAAGGATAGAGGGGAGGGGGAGAAGCACGGAGGAAGAGGAGGGATGAGGGTATCCAAGAGGATCAACGGGGCAACTACGGATGAGGGAGAGAGATAGTGGGAAGGAAGGAGAGGGCTGGGAAAAAAGAGAAGCACAGAGGAGGCAGCATGGGGTGTCGAGGAGGCTCAACGGGCTACACAAATGCTTGGGCTGCCCAATGCCTATGCCTATGGGCACACCTAAGCACCCAATCGAAGATGCCCACCTGACCCCTGTTTGAGGCGCTCGAAACTCACCTCACCTGGGCACCTAGGCGAACGCCCGAGAACCTCATGTTATCACTGGTTTATACTATGTTTCACTCAGACCGATTCATACCAGCCCGATAGCCTGTTAGGTCAGTGGCACGGACCACGGAATGTGCCGACATACCATCACAGGTCTAACCAGGTACCAGCACAGGTTCAGTATCTGAGAATGTTGAAGCATGATCTGCACAACAGTAGAAACAGTAACAAGAACATACCACCAGCAAACGATGGGTAAACTAACAAAACATACCCAAAGCATTATAGATCAGATTCCTTTATGACAAATATAGAGAAACAAAACCAATCATTGACACAGGACAAAGGAAGCACCTGGTAGAGCTGACCACTCCATTGAGTGGGCTTGGAGTTCTCGAAAGTTGCTTTAATTCAAGACACGAGTCACATAACCATGCAAATTTCCCAACACGTGAAGTGGAAAATGACACTACAGAAAATTTATGGCATGCAACCATGTCAATAATCTTAGTGAATGTAATTAATTCATAAACTCAAAGTAGAAAACATCACCTTTGCATTTTTGACATGTAAAGCATTTCTTTGGAGGCACTGGACCAATTGCACCTTGAATTGCAGCCTCCAACATGTCTAAAGGAGCACCACGGCATGCTTTCACCACATCATGGAGGCTATTACCATTTTGCAGGTAAATGAAATCCGCTGGGTGCTTTTTTGTGCTGCCAGCATGCTGCTCAAACACATATGCTGAAACAACCTTCATGCCACACATCCAAAAAATAAATAAAAATAAACAATAAATTGATCTAACACGATGTTAACTAGCACGAAGCTATAACAGAGAAAATACTTACAATCGAGCTATCACAAGTAGCACAAGAGCACAATATACCATTGCCCTTAATCACACCATGAAGCTCAATTTGCTGTAATAATAATGTCATAAAGACAATTCCTGATCAAAATCATAGTGTCCATAAAGAATGTACAGGAATAACTATATATAGAGTGACCAGCACGGTAACATAGACAAAAAGTCAACCATAAAATAAAGCATAAGACATACAGAAAGAACAAAAGGATCCAGTTGAATTAATAAAGAGTACAATTTGGCTTTTAGATTCTTTTGATGTCAGAAGATTAATTCCAAATCTCTTTTCAGCAAGAAAAAACATTAAAGAAGACCAAGACAACATTGTGAATTCTATTTATGGAGGTTGCAGCATACCTTTCCATTGGATGTCATATACTTGACAGGCAATCCTTCAAGCAATCCAGTTGACAGCAATTCTCTCACATTACCAGGTAGCTTTGTCAGAGAAATCTTCTTTGACATCTTCAGTTCCATCTTATTCTTTGGGGTTGAGTTCAAAGACCCATTAACAGAGTTTTCACCACCTTTTGTTCCCTCTGATCCAGTGGACTCACCGCTAGCGCCTGCACCAACATCTGATCCAGAATCTTCTTCCTCAGACTTGATACCAGACCTCCTGTTGGGCTTCCCTGGAAATTTGTCATCATCCATAATGCTGTCATGACCACTTCCCATACTAGAGATAATCGCTATTGGACCTTCCTTTTCTACAGGAGGAACCTTCAATAATGACCTCGTAAACCTCCTCACAGGCTTCTGTGGTAGGCTATTTTCCATCTTTCCACCATCTTGATAGTCCATTACCGTCGGTGTTCCCTGTAAAGGTTCTTCATTATTCATTGTCAACGCTGGAGGAGGGCTTTCAATAATTGATACTTGTATTGTATCCTCAATTTGTGATGCTCTGGAGCTTTTTAATTGATTCTTGGATGCCAAGCGATCCACATTCAACTCATCATCACAATTAATCACTATCTGATTCTTCACAGAACAACGATTATCAAGGGAGATGCCATTCGATTTGCATGCAGCAACATCATCAAGAACAATTGGTGCATCAGCAGCAGATGCTAACGCTTGGACCCAACGATTAGGAGATTTCAACAAACCACCAGCTTTGCCCCTCAAGGGAGATCTGACAAATACTTTGATAGGTTTCACCTGTGGAGCAGCAATCTCCGTTGCAGATTCACCACTACTATCGATCAACACGGGGTTTTCAAAGATACCACCATTTGCTAAAGAAACAGCATCCGATATGGGCTCATCGTCACGATCCACAACGGTAGGGTCTTTGACGGGCTTCATCTGTGGAGGAGCAGTCTCCGCTGCAGGTTCACCACAACCGTCAATAGACACTAGTGTTTCCAAGACAGGACCATTCGCCGAAGAAACAGAATCTGCGGTAGGCACATCGTCACGATCCACGACGGTTGGGGTTTCAACGGGGCTTATCTGTGGAGGAGCAGCCTCCGCGGCGGATTCACCACAACCATCAACCGGCAGGAGGGTGGCCAGGGGGGTCCAAATCGCTGACGGAACAAAATCCGCCGTGGGCTCATCGTCACCATCCACAATGACGGGGGCTTCAACAGAATTCATCCGTGGAAGAGCGGCATCCGCGGCAGATTGACCACAAACATCGACCGACACAAGGGTTTCCAAGGGGGTCTGGTTCGCTGATGAAATGACATCCGTGACAGGCTCATCGTCACAATCCACAACATCCGTCACGGTCGCAGCCGTCTTCAACGGCAGATCCCCACCGGATTTCCTGCGCTTCTTGGTCGCTCTAAGAGGAAAAGCTGCTGGGGCGGCGGCTGACCTGCCGGAACGGGTACGGCCGAGGGAAGACGGAAGCTGGGCCTGGGACCTGAGGGCAAAGACGAACTCCCGCTTCAGTCCAGAGCGGACGGCGGAGCGAAGCACGTAATCCTCCGAATCGGGGGGCCCGCCGGCGCTGTCCATGGGATCCGGCGGACGGGAGGCAATTGGTTACCGGAATGGCATGCGGAAGCGAGGGGTTCCACGGGGCCACCGGCGGTATGTGCGGCGGCGGCCGATGAGGACGAGGAGGAAGAGGGGGGGGCACCGGGAGTCAAAGGGTTGGGAAAATTAGGGTTTGGCCTCGATTTATATACGCGAGAAGATAGGGAAAGAGAGGGGCCGCGTGTTCTCTGGAAGGGGGAGACGAAGCGGGATGGCGAGGAAAAACATTAATAATAATCATAATAGGAGTAGCCGCAAATAATAACAATAGCAATTGGAGCGAGGACACAGAGAACCGAAATAAAATGGGAAGGGGCAAAACGAACCCGGTCGACATACCGAATGACTAATCTACTCACCGGACCGGCTCAAACCGGGCGGGTCAAAAGGCAAGTGATCGGCCATGTTTTGTCAAACGGCAACACCGAGGCTCCGGGTATGGCCGAGCTTAATCGAAGGCCGGTTCAGTGAACCGGATGCAAAATGAGCCCAAGCGCGTGGGCATCTTGATAAATGAGTAGTAAGAAAGGAGCCTCGTGGGGGGTTAAATTGTAACACGAGACGGACAAAGGTTTTGGGACGGAGGCGTCACGAGGAAGATGCAAATGTTGAAATGGAAAGCGGAAGAACATATTTATATTTATTATATAAAGAACGCCCGGGAATTTTTGATTTGGAGAACCGGAGATTGAATCGACCACACGTTTCCTCAATCTGCAACCACCCCTTGGGCCACCTACCTCGCGATTGGAGGAGTGACGGAGGGCATGAGGGACCCAGATCCGAGGGACAAAAAGCAAATTGCGGGCGTCACGGAGGGCACAGTTTCGGTACGTCGAAAACTTGGGAACCAAGTTATACCCCCCAGGTGGGGCACATTGTTTCTTTAAGATATTGATTTTTATTAAAGCACAATGTTAAAAATTAGAAACCTATTTACCAAAATAATGGACCGGAAATTATACTCATCCAAATTTGGAAGAATTTGAACTATATTAATTGGTAAAGAATATGATGGTTGATGATAAGATTTTAGGATCAAACCTTATCTTCATCGACATCATGTACATAAGAGTTGGCGTATATAACAAAATCACAGAGGGACAGCTGCAAGTGACTTGTTTTATGTCTTTTATATTCAACATACCAAACCTACAGATCTAACATATTTACATAATTTAAAGGCAGTAAAATAGGTATGGTCCATGCAACAACATGAATTCATTGGAGGAGTCATGAAAACGTGAGAAAGTGAAACAACAACACATTTCCAAGCAGTAGCCGTTGTAAGGCAAATAGTAAACAGAAGATGAATCAGAACCAAATATATTTAGGTACCTGCTTGGAAATTCTCGAACAGAACCCATGATTCCACCAAATATGTTACAATGAAATGCAGTTCATATCAAGAGACATTTGAAATCTTATCTTTATGAACTGTACTATCTCTGAAAGTCAAATTCATGTAGCCCAATTGAATTGCTTCACTGTAACTTGTGTCGGTGGCCAGAGAGAGGGAAACAGAAGCCAGTACTTTCTCAGGCAAGTCATGGCAGGTATCATCAGTGCTGATTCTCCTGCTATCTGCTACTTTCATTTCCAAGCAGAACGAAAACTCTTGTGTAGTTATTCAAATGATGCTCTCTGATCCACCAAGTGTTCATTATTCTTAGGCATGGTAGCAGACTCCTCTATTGATGCAGCTGCCGATATCTGACGATCTAAAAGTGACCCACCATTTTGAGTATGTGCTGGTGTAAGTTCCCGTGCAGCAATCCCTTCAGCAATTAAGATTTTTGGTGGTCCACCAATAGGGAACAATTGGAAGTAGCCACCAGCACAGGAATAGAATTTGGGATCAGGGAAAGGCTACGAAGTACCTGAACAACCCGAGCTTGGTGATATGAGGCAACCTATTGGGCTTCCAGGATAGAACTGGTAGGATTGGAGCTTATACACCTCACTCTTCTTGCAGTTGGTATCGAGGGAAGTAAACAACAATTTGGCAACTGGCACCTCAGGAGATGAAGGTGTTCTGCAATGCAAGGGTTCTGGTTAGGGGTACAGTGAGCAGTCGAAGGTTTGGTTGTGAAGGTGGAAACGACAGGAGGTGAAACTCAGCCGCTGGGAGAATACAAACTTCGTAACAGAACAGAAAGAGATAGAGGACATACAGGAGATTGACCAGCAGATTAAGTACCCGATGGCAGAAAGGAAACCGGAGAGAAAGGAGGTGCAACATATAGAAGCCTCGGTTCAGATGGATGGCTTGCATTTTTGAGTGCAGGGGCATCCGACAAAGAAAATGCAGGTTCAGGAACAATGACTGTATGGTTGATGCGCCTGTCATTTCCATGAGACCCGAAGCACCAATACACACTGAGCCAAGCAGTTCATCTTCTCCTCTGGAAGTTAGAAGAACAAATAAATGTTGATGACACCCAAAAGAGGAGATATTTATATAACATAAATACACATACATGCATAAATTCAGCTTCATCTGTTCCTAGACTTGTAAAATGTTGTTTAGTGCTTATGGCTCCCACAAACAGCACATCTGGTTATGATCAAATATGTGCAACCTTGTACCTGCACACAGATTGTTTTTAAGAAACTTAAACCCATGACATGTAAGTTCCAACTGGAGTAGTCTTATAACTGAGCGAAGGCCCACATTCTCCTTCCTGGTCTGTTTTTATTTTTTAATTGTCAGAAACAATATTAGTGAACCAGCTTTATACAGCCTGCAATATGTTTTGGTTAGAGGTGTCCTTAACATAGATGAATCTATCACTATTGTTTCTTCCAATAGACTTTTAGTCCCCATATCTAAGCACAAAGATGCTGTTCTCAAGTCTAATGTAAAACTTCCAAAAATTGGAATGTTTACATTTATCATATCATTAATGATACCCATCTAATTCAGTATATATACCTGTTAGAAAATAGTTTAATGTCAATTGAATATATAAGGGATGTCATCCCTAACAAAGCTCAATGCCAGGAAGGGATCCATAACTATAACTGAACTCAATAAAACATAGCATGAGTACGGCCATCAAATGTTTGCAAGATAAGTTGTCATAAAATGGAACACAATAAAAGTGAGTGCATCCAAAACATAGCAAACAGAAATCATTTCCCACCTGAAGATTGAGTGAGGGTCAATCATGTACTCCACAGATGACAGTTCCCAAGCTTACAATAATGCCCAATGTTAGACGGTGCCATCCAATGATATCAGTTCATGAACAGCTGAATACAAATTGCACGGAAAATGCATGAGTACAGCATATAAATCACTAATACCCTACGAAGAGGCTATTAAAAGCATAATCAAATCCCTGGGCAGTTTATGAAAATATCTTAAAAGTAAGCAAAATTAAGATTGAATAAAGAAATCATTACACAATTCTCCTTCAAGTAACCCTAGCAACCACATTATTAGAACCTATTACATAATGGGTCCTTTCCTAAAAGCTTAATCTTTTGGAATTATTGGTCATCTTCAAGATATTTATCATGATATCATAGATCTGAGTTCGAAACATGTATTTGCCCCACTTTACTTTACCAATTAATTAGTTAAAAAAAATATTTATGCATCATCATTCTTCGTTTGGGCTTGCGCCAAGCAATTGGGTTTACTTTCACGTGAGCGATGTTAGAACAGTGGGCTTTTTTTCCTAAAAGCTTACGCTTTTGGGATTACTGATCACCCAGTTTGAAATATTTATCACACATCAAAAGAGTCACTAAAATACGAAAAATAACTGAAACATACAACATTGCCTCACAGATCTGAACTGACTAAGCTATAAGCAAAACAAAATGAATAGCCAAGTCGGAAACGCGGAGCACAAGAACAAAAAAGGAGTATGACGACTCACCGGAACCGTGACCTGCTGGACCCGGCTTTCAGCAGAGACGAACACCGCTGCAGCAGCATTCACGGTCTCCACGCTATTATGAATTCCCCTCATCTCTTCTTCCTCTTTCTCAATCCGAATAGATAATTTCTTCCCAAAATCTATCCTCAACTCCGCTAAATCCTGCCGATCACTTGTCAACTCCGATAAGAACAGCTCAAATCACCGCAGAAACCAAAATCCCGACAAGAATCACAAAACCCTGGAATTCGCGCCTCGAATCGCCGACGGAAGGGCTTGGGAAAGTGACGGAGAATGCGAGGTTAAAAGGCTCGGAAGAAGCCGAAATAAACACCTCGAAAGGCAGATCATCAAACGCGGGCGTCAAGTCGGCGTCTCACGCGCATCAGAACCGTTGGAACGGGAAATGACACGAAACGAACGGTCTCGATGGCTTAAATGCGTGTTAGTAATTTTCCGTAAAAAGCTGGTGCAATTAGTGGAGTCTATCTTTCTTATTGTTGATTTATGGACTAACACTACCACGTTATCATCTTAGTTAATTATGATTAGCATCTAGATCTTTATATTTTAAAAATAATATTAAAAAATTTTATATTTATAAAAGTAAATTATTTAATCTCAATTCTCAAAATCACACTTATTATTTCGTGCAAAAAAGATATGAATGAAAAAGGATAAAAATATAATTATTATTTTTTAAATTATTAATTTTATATAAAATGAAAAGGATCGATGTCCTCTTCCCCTCTTCTTTTGCGTCGTTGCCCACTATTCTAGTAAAAATCAAGAACTTACTCTTTTTCATGGAAAAATCAAGAACATAGTGATTTATCCTCAAGGATCTCCCTCCTCATCATATCGATCGAACTCTCTTTGTTGTAAGGAAATAATGAGAACTAATTAATTTACCCCGTCTCACTAAATTTGTTTGAAGAGAATAATCAAGAAATTTCTTGTTTTAATATATTTTATTTTATCTTTTGTTATAATGATATCCTCCCCTCCCTCTTTACAGAACTTGATTCTTTTCAGGATAAAAATTAAAAACTTTCTTGTACGTATATAATTTCAATTCTGTTTGTATTATTAGAATGGTGACGGGAAAAAATTGAAAAGAAGTTCAGAAACTGTTATCTCGAACCATTAGTGTTGTACGATGAATAGCATTATACAATTCTCTCTTTTTATGATGCTCTAGTCCATCATCCTAAATTTGACCATTATATTCCTCAAAGTAGGCATGTATCGTTGCAATAATTTAATCAAATGATATGATCTTTGAATGCAAGATCTGAAGCAATATTGTATGCTCTGTCTTGTTGATTAACTTTCTTCCACTGCTAATGAAATCTTATTAGTTATTGTGTGAATCAATATTTGTTGATATGTTGTTTGGATGTTAACAACAGCAAGCACCTAATGTTCCATGCAATTGCAGGATTCTTCACATTTCAAGAGGCAAATTGCAACAATCTTTCGAGACTGAGTTCCCTAATCGTGTCAAGCTTCCTACTACATATGCAAGAGACCTATTTGAATATTGCTGTTTCAGAACTTTTCATGTGGTGATCAAGAGTCTAGATTATTTGGCCGATAAGGAATTCCGCCAGTTAACTTTTGATATGATGCTGGCTTGGGAGTCCCCTGGTGCCAATATATTTCAGTGATTTGTAGAAATGCTGAAGAACTTGTATATTATCTCCAAGGGTGAAATGATTGCTTTGTTATTAAAGAAAATGATTACAGAACTTGCAATGCTGAAGTACTTGTATATTATCTCCAATGGCTGTTCTTGAAGCAAACTCTTTGACATCAGTTTGCATGCTTGATCTCTTTGCATATAAATTGGATTGTGAAAGAACTCATAATTCATGATTAGTTCGATAATTGGCTGCAAAATGGATCAGTTTTTAAGAGCTATGGGATGTAAGTGATTGAACTAATTCCAAACCCAAAAAGAAATTGAGATAAAGCTTTCTCTATTTTTAGCTACTTGAAATAGAGCATAAGAAAGACGCTATGTTAATAATAAACAATAAAGCTTCTAAGCTGACATTCTCACAGCCATATGTATGTTATAATTCTACAGTAAAGCTATACATTCTCCTCTTTTTATTCCTTCAAGCTAAATTCTTCTATGCAAGAATCAAAATATAGGGAATCTACATGGGTTAACATCCTTATCTGTTTCTCTTTTACACAGACAAAGTTAACACCACCCAAATAATTTTCTAATCCATCAGTATGTAAAAGTGGAAGGATTTAAGAGGATGAAGTCTAGTTGGTGAGTATCATAAACGTAGTAAACCATAAATCTGATCTCTTTCGTTCTTAAGCAACCTATACCAATTGTAAAAACTCACCAATGTTATACCCGGTCTAAAAACTCATTGATCTTGGTAAACAACGAGAGCATCACAATGCCCTAGTCATTACCCTTTATTATATTATAAAGGGGAGTTCCACATAGAAATGACTTCATCTTTTTCACCATGTTGAATTATAAATTTTGAAGATTAAATTGATTGATGAGTTTATGAACTAATAAGCATTTAAGATAAGTGACACTGAAGAAACTTTGATCATGAATTTAAACCATCGAAGGTAAATCGTTAAAGTAGGAGAATCATACGTTAGGCCAGAAAGCATCATGTTAGAGATTGAACGTCGAACCGAAGGATTGGTTGATGAGCCAAAGGATGGACTTTGTGTCATGAGTTCGAGCATTGGGCCGGAAAGATCAGGTATTACGTTAAAAAGATCGGATGCAATAGGAGGTCAACATGTCGACAGATCAGGCAATACGTCGAAGAAAAGAATGATATACTAGAGATTAGAATAAAGTGTCGGATGAGCAAATGACATGTCAGACAATGTGCTGAAGGTTTCATGAGTGGTTAAGTCTTGATCAAAGTAGTTTGGAGTCTAATTGAGTTGGTTTAGGTCATAATTATGCCAACTTAATTAGAAATCTATTATGCCTGAATCAGGACTGAACTTGGCCTATTGAAAGGCCAATTCAATGACCTAGGGTTGGGTTGGGTGGTGGTACCATCAAGCCTAAGTGGTGGTACCGCTTGATGTAGGGAAATCTAGGGACGACATCATATGCGTAGCGGAAGAACATAATATAAAAATCTCAAATTTCCTAAAAAATGTTCATCATCGTACGAAGATTGGTGCATAAAAACCTATGAAACTGAAAACCACGTATGAGATAGTTGTGTTATCTAAGGAGATTATATATCCCTAAATACCTACAGATCTGTGAGATAGGATGAAAGAGGTCAAGCGTTCTTCTCTCTAGAGGTGATCTACATGGCAGGGGCTATGAAGACGCTCATTGAATCACTACCCAAATCTCCACACTTGCTATATGAGGAAGAGAAGGAGAGAGGAGAATAGGAGGTGGCAACCAAGAAACCTAGCCTATAACCCTTTGGTTATCTCCTATTTATAGAGGTCCCCTATCAACTTAACCCTAATGGATTTTGCCCTATTGGGTATTAGATCTTCATTCAACTACCCAAGCCTCTTAGATTAGTAGATCTCTATCCAATTATCTCTCATTGACTCTTATTGGATCTTATCCATATGATCCAATAATTCAAGGGCTTATTGGATATCCAATAAGATAGGGGCTTCGAAGGATATCTCGTATTTGAACATTTACTCATCGCAATACCTATCATATGTGTGACACCCTATAGGTCCAATATCAAGCTGACCATGAGTAATATTTGTCAGAAGTTCTTCTAGCTCAATGAATTATTATCTCCATAATAATTCACTCGACTCATCGACTACAGACATACTATTAGGATCAAGAACGACACTAAGAGCAGGGGGGGAGGAGTGAATTAGTGCAGTGGATAAAAATGACAAATTTAATCAATTTCAAAAAACTTCATTCAATGAAACTCTAAGTTTGACGAAAATTGTTTGTTTGACTCGAATTTTACAAGTGAGTAGAGAAGAGGGGATTTGATAGTTTGCAATGAAGTAAAGTTGAATGCAGTAAAGAGAATAATCAGTAAGGAAAGAACACACCAGAATTTATAGTGGTTCGGTCGTTGTGACCTACATCCACTTCTGATTCCTCCTCCGTTGAGGTCATTGGCGTCCACTAATGGTATTCCTTCAATAGGCGAAGACCAACCACCTCTTTACAGCACTTTCTTCTTTTCACGGGTTTAGGAGATAACCCTTACAAACCTCACACCTCTTCTTAGATGATTACAAAGCTAAAGAGAAAAAGGAGGACTCTTACACTTTTACAACACTTTTTACACCCCAACACTCAAAGAGTTTTTCACACTTTGATATCACTTTTGTTGCCCTTTCATGTAGAAAAGGATAGAGTATTTATAGGCCCCAATGGCCTCAAAATTTGAGCTAAAAGGTGTCTAATCCCGAGTTTCTGGGGTATTGACGGTACCACTGCCAATACTGGGTGGTACCACCGCCTAACACTCTGACACTGAGCGGTACCACCGCCTGACTGGGCACTACCACCACCCAGACCACATGGGAGACCGTTCCCTTGGCGGTTCCACCACCCTAGTCTGGCGGTGCCATCACTAGACAAAGTCCAGCAACCTGGTTGGGTATTGAATCTGGCCCAAACCAGTCCAATTATGGGCCCAATTGGCCCTTAACATGGTTAATGGGATTACCTCCCAAACATAACCCTACTTATGTGCTAATTACGATTTTTAAGACATACGCTAAACAAAACAAGTCTGGTAAGTCTATGTTTCTTCCGGCGAACTTCCTATGGACTTCCGACAATCTCTCGATAATATTCCAACGGACTTTCAGCAAGCTCCTAGACTTTATAACGATCTTCTTGGCGAGTTCCGACGAGCTTCTTCTTGGTCAATTCCAACATCATTTTTGACAAACCTTCGGACTCCCGATGAACTCTCGAATTCCCAACGAAATCTTGATCTTAACTCCGGCACTTCATTTTACTTTATGCCTTGATCACTATCGTAGTTAATCTTGCAAACTTTTCTCAACATACAGATTGGATCAAATAATTTACTGATTGATTTCATCATCAAAATTCGAGATTCAACACGTACAAGGCCACTACGCTGTAGTCCCTAGATGATACAAGGGAATCCAATCCTTTGGACCTATTTGTTTTCAGTTACCATGTACTTATAGTCCCTCATCCATCTAATATCCTAAAGACCATATACCGGGCATGGTGCTGTCAGGCCTATACGGTTTCTCCTCGAGTCCCGCTCTAATTAGATTATCCTAGAAAACTCTTTCTCTCTCAATCTGAATTACCTTGGTCAAGGATTTATCTAAGCAAGAGCATATGAAATATTTCTCTTATAATATCGAGAGCGAATGATCCTCTATCAACACTCAATAGCTCTCGTAAGATTAACTACCACCCTCGATGATCGATTGTACTAGATTTGAAACTTTTAAATCTATAAGTCCAATATCAAAGAGTATAGTACTAATACAGAACATCCTTAGAATATCAAGTCTAAAGACCAAGTACACCATTGGGATGATAGAATCGTTATCTAATAATGAGATATCATTAATCATCCAGTATTCCGTGAGTGGATCAATCAGTGAACTCATTCTCCAATAAGTACCTGCACTGTAGCCATAATGTCTCCACACGAGCAACTATAAGACTAGTTGCCTCCATCATATGGATGGCTATATAGCACATCTATCTATCCGGTTATCTCGATGTCCCAATTGAGTAATCGATGATAAGGATCATTTAGGGTTTGTGTTTAAAGGTGAATCAGTCTCATTATCGTGATCTCATCACGATTCGATTTTCATTGCACAGGTCCATGGACATTACTATATATATATATATAATAATAATAATAATAATAAGTAATATAAAGTTAGAAAATATCATAATAATAATAAGCAAAAAGACTGTGTTATGTCACATGTGTCATTACTCACGTGATTGGCTTGTATGACACTTATGACTAGCAATCTCCCACTTGACCTAAAGCCAATCGCCTATATGTATGATCCCCATGAAACCTCTGTGATGCTCAAAGACAATTTGAGACAATGGCTTTGTATTAGGACTATAGTTAGGAGAGTCCTAATTGAGAGGGGCATTTATGTAAAACCTACCTAGTCGATCCCTATTAAAGAGGTGAAGAGGCTGGCTAGGGTTAGAAGATTGTTTCTTAGAGAAGTATTAGGAGTTGTAAAAGAATATGAGTCTTGAGTAGGAGTCCTATTAGGAGTTGGGGTTTAGAAGCCCTATAAATAGCCATGTATTCATCCTCTTTTTTCAAGCAATAGATGAATCTTTTATGCAGTCTTTGAGCAGTAACTTGGAGGAAGGAACCCCTATAGAGTGTTAGGATCAAGAGCACTAAGGGGGGGGTGAATTAGTATAGCGGTAAAATAATCGATTTCAAAAGTCTTCGTTTCGATTAAACCCGATTCCAACGAAAACCATTTCATAAAGGTATTAACTTGAAAGAATATGAGAGCATAGAGAAAGCAATAAGAAGGTAAAGCAGTTTGTAGTTAAAGTAAATTGCTCAAAAGAAATGTAAACTAGATTTTTATAGTGGTTCGGTTGTCGTGACCTACATCCACTCCACCAATTCTCCTTTCGTCGAGGCCACCGACATCCACTAATGGTCTTCATTCAATAGGCAAAGACCAACCACCTTTTACAACTCTTTCTCCTTTTACCGAATTTAAGAGATAACCCTTACACCCCTACTTACTCCTCTCTCAAACTATTCGAACACTTAGAAGAAGGAGAGGAGTTCACAAAAGATTATAGCAGCGTTTCTTTCTTTTTCACTCTCAATTCTTCATTTTTCTAACCAGAGATGAGAGAGGTATTTATAGGCCTCAAGTTAATTCAAACTTGGAGCCTAAAAATGTCTTATCCCAGGTTTTCCAAATCATGGCGATACCACTGCCTATGCTAGGCGGTACTATTGAATCTCGGATTTTGATGATGAAGTCAATTATCATTTGTTATCTAATCCATATATAACTTGAGGTATTTATAGGCCTCAAGTTAATTCAAACTTGGAGCCTAAAAATGTCTTATCCCAGGTTTTCCAAATCGTGGCGATACCACCGCCTATGCTAGGCGGTACTATTGAATCTCAGATTTTGATGATGAAGTCAATTATCATTTGTTATCTAATCCATATATTGAGATAAGTGTGCAGGATTAACTACGATGAAAGTAAGACATGCAGCAGGAGTTGCGCCGGAGCTAAGACTATGATCACGTTGGGAGTTTGAGAGTTCGACGGAAGTCCGGACGGTCGTCGGAGGTTCTACGGGAACAAATCCGAGAAGTCCAGGAGCTTGCCAAAGAAGCTCATCGGAACTCGCCAAGTGGATCGTCGCAAGTCCAGGAGTTTGCCGGAAGTTCACCGGAAGCTCGCCAGAAGAAGCGATTAACGCACCAAAGCAAGATGTAGTATAAATGTCTTAAAATATCGTAGTTAGCATGATGATTAAGTTAGAAATGGGAGGTGATCCCAATAACTTAATCTTGGGGTAATTGGGCCCTTGACAGACCCAAATTGGGTCGAATAGATCAGCCCATTTGGACCCAGATTTCTTGGCCGGCGGTGGCACCGCCCAAGAGCTCAGGAAAGCTGGGCGGTGGCACCACCTAGGTTCGATCTCCGAGTGAGGTTGGGTGGTGGTACTGCCCGAGCTCGGTCTCCGAGCTCTATCAGGTGGTAATACCGCCCAGTTATGGCGGTAGTACCGCCAAGACCCCGGATATCCGGGATATGACATTTTTGAGCTCCAAATTCAAACCAGTTTGGGGCCTATATATACCCCACCCTTTCCTACATGAAAGTGCACCGAAAGCTTGATCCTACTCTGTGATTTTTAGAACTCAAAAGTGTTGTAAAGGGCAAAAGTTCTTCTCCCTCTTTTCTTCTAAGTTTTGATTATTCAAGAGAGGAGTGAAAAATCTGAAGGGTTGTCTCGTAAGCCCGTCAAAAGGAGTGAAACTGTAAAAGGGTGGTTGGCCTTCACTTATTGAAGGAAGGCCTCTAGTGGACGTCGGTGACCTCATCGAAGGAGGAAGCCAAAAGTGGATGTAGGTCAAGATTGACCGAACCACTCTAAATCTCGGTTTGCATTTACATTTTGTTCTCTATCTTAACTGCAACTACCTCCATAGCTTTTCTTTGACTGCACTTTGCTTGATCTTAAGTTAAAGTAATTTCTGAATCGGCTTTCATACCGAAATCGTTTTTATCGTACGAACGTAGTTTTAAATTGTCAAAAGTTTTCCGCTGCACTAATTCACCCCCCCCACCCCTCTTAGTGCTCTTGATCCTAACAATTGGTATCAGAGCGGGGTTAACTCTCGATCGGATTAAAACCCAAGAGAGATGGCATACGTCGGAAACCAAGAGGGCCACTCTATTACACATCCACCCATGTTCAATGGGACGGACTACACCTATTAGAAGACTTGAATGAGGATCTTCCTTATTTTAATGGATTTTGAACTTTGGAATCTTGTCGAAAATGAATTTTCGAAGTCTTCTCTTCCAATGATTGATTGGAATGAATTGGAGAAGAAGACTTTCGCTCTTAATGCAAAGGCTATGAATGCCTTATTTTGTGCGCTTGATAAAAACGAGTTCAATCGTGTTTCGGTTTGTGAAACCGCATTTGATATTTGACATACACTCGAAGTGACTCACGAAGGAACAAGTAGAGTGAAAGAGTCAAAAATCAATCTTTTGATATATTCTTTTGAACTTTTTTGAATGAAACCACGCGAGACTATTGACGACATGTACACTCGTTTCACGGATGTTATCAATAGTCTAAAAGGACTCGGCAAAAGTTTTTCGGATTTTGAGCTCGTAAATAAGATTCTAAGATCCCTTCCTAAGAGTTGGGACCCTAAAGTCACTGCTATTCAAGAGGCTAAAGATTTAAAAAACTTCCCTCTTGAAGAATTAATCGGGTCATTAATGACCTATGAAATGACTTGCAAAGCTCATGAAGAGCAAGAAGACATCCTTCCAAAGAACAGGAAGGATATGACACTTAGAACTTTCGAAGATCACTTGAGAGAAAACTCAAGTGATGAAGACTGTGACGATGACTTGGCACTTCTAACAAGGAAATTAAAAAAATTCATTAAAAGAAACAAGTTTAAAAATGACAAAAAAAATAAATTTGAACCCAAAAAGGACCAAGTTATTTACTACGAATGCAAGAAGCCGGGACACTACAAAAGTGATTGTCCCCAAGCCAAGAAGAGAACACTAAAGAAGAAGGCGTTCAAAGCAACATGGGATGACTCAAGCGCGTCCGAAGAAGAGGAGTCCAACACCGAGCAAGTTGCTCATTATGCCCTAATGGCCATCAGAGATGAGGTAACGAATTTAATTGATACATATTTATCATTTGACGAATTACTAAATGCCTTCCATGACTTATTTGATGAATGTAAAACTATTAGTAGAAAATACAAATTGCTAAAAGAGGAGCATGATAGTCTTACTTGTAATTTTGATAAATTAAAAATTAAATATCATGATAGTGTAGCTCCATGTAAAAAATGTCATGATCTAGAAACTCTCCAAAAGGAGAACTTGCTACTTAAGGACACCTTAAAGAAATTCAAGGTTGGTAGCAAGTCTTTGAATATGATCCTTACAAATAAGGGTCATGTTCCTAAAAGAAGTGAAATCAGATTTATGAGAAGTCCTCACCAAAATCCAACCACCTTCATTAAAGGTCCTATCTTATATGTTTGACACCAAAGCAAATGCAACTTTTGTTGCAAACATGGACATAGAGCTTATCACTATCCATTCAAGAAAGTTAATCCAAACAAATTGATTTGGGTTCCTAAAGGAACCATGAGAAATTCTATGCAACATGATAAACAATTTAGATCAGTATTTGAGGCACCTAAAAGTAAATGGGTACCTAAAAATCATCCTTTTATGTAGAAACATATACCATAGTACCTTGATAGTGGATGCTCAAGGCATATGACCGGAGATCCATCTCAATTCTCTAAGCTCACTAGCATAGACAAAAGCTATGTCACCTTCGGAGACAACAACAAGGATAAAATAATTGGCAAAGGAACCATAGGTAACAAATCTAACTTCTTTATTGAAGATGTTTTGTTAGTTGATGGTTTAAAACATAACCTCTTGAGCATTAGTCAATTATGTGATAAAGGATATATTATCAAATTCGAATCTAATGCTTGTATCATTGAAAAATCACACAAAAACACATCTATGATTGCATTAAAACAAAATAACGTATACACCATTGACATCAATGATCTTTGCAATGAAATGTGTTTCTTGATTTTGAATGAGGATGCTTAGCTTTGGCATAAGAGATTAGGTCATGCTAGCATGAAACTAATCACTCAAATATCATCCAAAGAACTTGTAAGAGGAATTCCTCATATCAACTTCATCAAAGATAATGTGTGTGATGCTTGTCAATTAGGAAAATAAATTAAGGGTAGTTTCAAATCTAAGAATCAAATAAGCATCTCTAGGCCCTTACAATTGATCCATATGGACTTGTTTGGACCTATCTCTACATCAAGCCTAGGAGGTAGCAAATACGCCTTCGTCATTATAGATGACTATAGTAGATACACATGGACTTATGTCTTAAAACATAAAAATGAATGCTTTAGATATTTTACCAAGTTTTACAAACTTGTCCAAAATGAAAAGGGTTCTATGATTTCGTCCATTAGAAGTGATCATGGTGGTGAATTTCAAAACCGTGATTTCCATGAATTTTATGAATTTAATGGATATAATCACAACTTCTCTACTCTAAGAAATCCTCAACAAAATGGAATAGTAGAAAGAAAAAATAGAAATTTACAAGAAATGACGAGAACCATGTTGAATGAACATGGCCTACCCAAATATTTTTGGGCCGAAGCCATAAACATTGCATCCTATATTTTGAATAGAGTTCTAGTAAAACCCTTACTCACCAAAACTCTCTATGAGTTATGAAATAATAAAAAACCCAATGTTTCATATTTTAAAGTTTTTGGGTGTAAGTGTTTTATCTTGAATGAAAAAGATGCCTTAGGAAAATTTGATGCTAAATCCGATGAAGGAATTTTCCTTGGTTATTCTTCGGTTTCTAAAGCTTTTCGTATCTTCAATAAAAAAACTTTAATTATAGAAGAATCCATTCATGTTATTTTCAATGAGATTTCCAAAATCAAGAAAAATGATTTTGATGAGGATGTTAATTTCGATTCCTTGAATTTAAATGAAACCCCTTCTCCAACTAGTAACTTGGATGCATCCACTTCTGAAATATCCTTACCCAAGGATTGGAAGTATGTAGATGCTCATCCTAAGGAGCTAATCCTAGGAGACACATCTAAAGGGGTTCAAACACGTTCTTCTCTTAAAAAATTTTGTGCCAACACTGCTTTTCTCTCCCAAATTGAACCTAAATGTATTGACAAAGCCATGAAAGATGATTCATGGATTATCACAATGCAAGATGAGTTAAATCAATTTGAGAGAAATGAGATGTGGAAGCTTGTTCCTAGGCCGAATGACCATTTAGTTATTGGTACTAAATGGGTCTTTAGAAACAAGCAAGATGAATATGGTATCGTGGTTAGAAACAAGGCTAGATTAGTAGCCAAAGGTTTCAACCAAGAAGAAGGTATCGATTACAAAGAAACCTTCGCTCTTGTCGTTAGATTAGAAGCCATAATGATGCTCCTTGCCTATGCTAGTAATAATAATTTTATGTTATTTCAAATAGATGTTAAAAGCACTTTTCTTAGTGGCTTTATTTCCGAAGAAGTTTATGTTGAACAACCACCCGGATTTGAAAATAATAGCCTCCCTAATCATGTGTTTAAATTAACTAAAGCTCTTTATGGTTTAAAACAAGCCCCAAGGGCTTGGTATGAGAGACTTAGTTCTTTTCTTATTGAAAATAATTTCATAAAAGGCAAGGTCGATACTACATTGTTTATCAAGAATTTGGAAAATAATTTTCTCATTGTTCAGATTTATATTGATGATATTATCTTTGGTTCTACAAACGAATCTCTTTGTGAATCTTTTGCTAAAACCATGAGTCTTGAATTTGAAATGAGTTTGATGGGAGAATTAACCTTTTTCTTAGGCTTACAAATTAAGTAACTAAGAAATGTCATCTTTATTAGTCAAACTAAATATGCTTTAGATTTGCTAAAAATAATTAATATGGAAAGCTCAAAAGCTATTAACACTCCCATGAGCACCTCCACTAAGTTAGAAGTTGATGAAAGTGAAGAAAGCTTCGATCAAAAAACTTATAGGGGTATGATAGGAAGTTTACTTTACCTCACTGCAACTAGACCAGATATCATGTTCAGTGTAGGACTTTATGCTAGGTTTCAATCGAATCCTAAGATATCTCATCTCAAAGTAGTTAAAAGAATACATAGATATCTTAAAGGTACCACAAATCTTAGATTATGGTATCCAAAAACCGAGAAGTTTAAGTTAATTGCTTATACTGATGTGGATTTTGCTGGGTGTAGACTAGATAGAAAAAACACATCAGGAATATGTCAATTTTTGGGACATGCTCTTGTTTCCTGGTCATCTAAGAAACAAAACTCGGTTGCACTATCAACAACCGAAGCTGAGTATATTGTAGCTAGTGCATGCTGTGCACAAGTTGTGTGGATGAAAAACACCTTAGAAGATTATAAAGTTTATCTTAAAAATATTCCCATTAAATGTGATAACACAAGTACTATATGTTTAACAAAGAATCCCATTCAATACTCAAGAACAAAATATATTGATATTAGACACCACTTTATACGAGATCATGTCACTAATCATGATGTAGTTATAGAGTTCATTGATATTAAATATCAACTAGCTATTATTTTTACAAAGCCTTTAAGTGAAGAATAATTTGATTTCATTAGAAGAGAATTATGTATGTTAATGTGTCAGAATGCATGAACTTATTAAAATTATTTTTCGGATGTTCTTGATTCAATGATCAAATCACTTAATTGCTATGATGATTTTACACGATTACATGCCTTAATAACATGTTGGAAATTATATGTTTTGGATACAAAATTTCCATAATAATAAGCATGTTTTATCTTCATGATTGTGTTTGAAAATCTATAGCAAAACCTTGTTCGAATGCATGAAAGTGTTAAATTTTATTTTTGGATTTTCTTGATCTTAACGATATATTATTCTCTTCCAGACTTAATGCAGCTTTCATAAGCATGTCATATAGAGTTTAATTCATATCATTGATTTTTGACATATAGAATCAATTAGCAAATGCATCTCTCATAGACTTATCGTGTGAAAAATATATATATATTTTTTTGAGAAATGGATTTGATGAAATGATTCTTTCTTATAAATTCCTTCTTGAGAAAGGAAGATTTTTTTTAGCAAGGATTTGATTCACATACATATCTTGATCCTTATAAAAATGAAATGTGATTTAAATTTATTATTAATTTTAACTTCATTTAAGTAATCTCACAAATGGCTTTCCTCCTTCATACAAAAAGATAATACCAAATAAAAAGGAAGAAGTAATCTCCATGTCATGTTTTCTTTGAGATGTTTGTATAATTGGTATCCTATCACTCATTGTTGAAAAATGATATGAACCTACTTATGGCATGAATCATTACCGCACTTATGTTTAAAATTTGCTTATATTATTCTCCTTTTTGTTGATGACAAAGGGGGAGAAATATATGAATTGATGTTATGAGTGCCATATTTGAATTTGAATTATGTTAAGATATCAAAAGAAGCTTGCATCAAAATATATGGTAAATTGATGATAGAAATGCGATGATTGTCATATTTGCATTATGCCATATATGCATCATGTTAAGATATCAAGAACTTACATCGCAATTTTACATGTCGATATCTTGCCATGTGATGAAATACTATGATTGCTAAACACTTGAAATGCTTGCATTATGTTAAGATATCAAAAGCTTACATCGTAATTTTACATGTTGACATCTTACCATATGATGAATTGCTACCATTACTATCATTCACACTTGAAATGTAAGACTTGAAAATGGATGTCAAGCCTTAACATCATTTTCAGAGAGATACATCATGATGGGAGTATTGATAAGGTTAAACGATCTTAACTTATTAATATGTGTCCCTTGAATTCAAAGGCTTTGAATTCAATAATGACTTATCTCGAGTATGGCATATAGATAGGGGGAGTTAAGGTTAACTCTGTTATCAATTGATTGTCATTATCAAAAGGTTAACCCGAGAGTTCTGGCAGTGGCACCGCCAGTACACTATCAGTGTCAGACACTAACAGGCGGTGGCACCACCACTGATAGGCGATGGCACTGCCAGCATTGGGAAACTCAAAAAAATTCAAATTTGGAGCCCAAATTTGAATTCTCTTGGGGCCTATATAAACCCCACCCTTTTATGCATGAAAGGGCACCGAAACTTAGCATTTATTCTGAGATTTTGAGAGTTTAAAAGTGTTGTAAAGAGCAAAAGTTTTTCTCCCTCTTTTCTTCCAAGTTTTGATCATTCAAGAGAGGAGTAAAAAATCTGTAAGGGTTGTCTCCTAAGCCCGTCAAAAGGAGTGAAACTGTAAAAGGGTGGTTGGCCTTCACCTATTGAAGGAAGGCCTCTAGTGGACGTTAGTGATCTCATCGAAGGAGGAAGCCAAAAGTGGATGTAGGTCAAGATTGACCGAACCACTCTAAATCTCAGTTTGTATTTACATTTTGTTCTCTATCTTAATTGCAACTGCCTCCATAGCTTTACTTTAACTGCACTTTGCTTGATCTTAAGTTAAAGTAATTTCCGAATCGGCTTTCATACCAAAATCGTTTTTATCGTACGAACATAGTTTTAAATCGTCGAAAGTTTTCCGCTGCACTAATTCACCCCCCCCTCTTAGTGCTCTTGATCCTAACAGGTTCCACCACCTACAGCACTAACACTGGGTGGTACCACCGCCTAGGAGACTGTAACTAGTGGTACCACCACCCAGATTGGTGGTACTACTGTTTGACATTGACATTGGGCAGTACCACCGCTTGATATAGTCTTAGAGATTGTGCCACGACGGTGCCACCTGTTGGGTCATTGTTTGGGCCTTTCACTTAGCCCAACACAGTCCATACATGTGCCCAACTGGCCCCTAATTGGGTTGGCCCAATTTCAATCCCAATTATGTGCTAACTATGAAATTTAAGACTTTTACTAAGTTAAACAAGTCTGTAAGTCTATGTTTCTTCCGGTGAACTTCCGACAATCTCTCGGCAATGTTCCAACGGACTCCCGGCTATTGAATCTCATATTTTGATAATGTGACCAATTGATAACTATTTATGAATTGATCTGCATTTTGAGTGACACAGGATGCTTCGATCAGGATGAGACAACTAAAGCAGGAAGAATCATGTTGGGCCGGAGGAAAATATGTCAAAAGACTGGACATCAAGTTGAAGGAACGGTCGACGTATTGACAGAAGGCTTTGGGCCATGGATTCAAGCATAAGGCCAAGAAGAGTGGATATTGCACCAAGGATATCAGAGTTGCAGAGTCAATTGGACGATTGGGCAATAGACCGCAAGAGAGGACGATGCACCAAAGAATTGGACGAAGCGTCGATGGACCAATGACATGCCAGACAACATGATTCAAGCTTAGTAATAATTGTCTAGATCGAAGTGTGGTTTTACATGTGCAGGATTAACTACGATAACAAGACATAAAGCAAAATGAAGTCCTGGAGTCAAGAACGCGATTTTGTTGGGAGTTCGAGAGTTCATCGAAAGTCCGGACGTTTGTCAGAAGTTCTGTTGGAACCAATCGAGAAGTCTTGGAGCTTTCCAAGAAGATCATCGTAAAGTCCAGGAGCTTTCCGGGAGTCTGCTGCAACATTACCGAGAGATCGTCGGAAGTTCGCCGGAATATCTCCGAAAGCTCGCTAGAAGAAACTTCACTTACGGACTTGTTTAGCTTAGAAAATATCTTAGAATTCGTAGTTAGCACATAATTGGGATTGGATTTGGGCCAACCAAATTAGGGGTCAGTTGGGCCCATATAAGGACTATGTTGGGCCCAATGAAAGACCCAAACAATGACCCAAGAGGTGATACCGTCGTGGCACAGTCTCCGAGATTGTGTCAGCGATGGTACCACCCAGACATAGCCTTCGAGAGGCTGTAGGAGGTGGTATCGCCCAGCACAGCCTCCTAGGTGGTGGTACCGCCCATTGCAGTGTCAGTGTCAGACTGACACTAGCAGTGGTACCGCCCAGCACAGGTAGTGGTACCGCCCGTACTCAGGAGACCCGAGATGAGATGTTTTTAGGCTCCAAATTTGAATAAACTTGAAGCCTATAAATACCCCTCTCATCCTTGGTTAAGAAACACAAGCATAGAGAGATTAAAAGTGGGAAAACGCTATTGCAATCACTTGAGAGGTCCCACCCTCTACTCTAAAGATTAGAATTCTGTTGAAGTGAGGAGTGAGTGCTTGTAAGGGTTATCTCCTAAACCCATGAAAAGGAGAAGAGGGGTGTAAAAGGGTAGTTGGTCTTCACCTATTGAAGGAAGACCGATAGTGGATACCATTGGCCTCGATGGAAGAGGAATCAGAGGAGTGGATGTAATCGACGACGATCAAACCATTATAAATCTGGTTTACTTTTCAATTGTGCAATTTACTTTAATTGCAAACTGCCATACTTCATTACTCTACTTGCTTACTACCTTTAACTCTCTTCTGTATGCTTTCAAGCTATCTTTCCGAAATCGATTTTCATTGAACGTACGAAAATTTTTTCAGAACCGTCATGATTTTACAACTGCACTAATTCAGCCCCCCTCTTAGTGCCGATTGCTTTCCTAACACCGGCAAGCTCCTGGACTTCATGATGATCTTTTGGCGAGTTTCGACGAGCTTCTTTGGCAAGCTCTTGGACTTCTCGATCAATTTCGACAGAACTTCCGACGAACGTCTGGGCTTCCGACGAACTCTCGAACTCCCAATGAAATCACATTCTTGACTCCGAGACTTCATTTTGCTTTATACCTTGCTATCATAGTTGTTGAATCTTGGATTTTGATGATGAAGTCAATTGTAATTTGTTTGATCTAATCTATATGTTGAGAAGAGTGTGCAGGATTAACTATGATGGTAGTAAGACATAAAGAAGGTGTTGTGCCGGAGTCAAGATCGAGATCATGTTGGGAGTTCGAGAGTTCGTCGGACGTTCGTCGGAAGTTCTACGGGAACCAATCGAGAAGTCCAGAAGCTTGCCATAGAAACTCATCGGAACTTGCCAAGAAGATTGTCGCCAAGTCTAGGAGCTTGCCGGGAGTCCATCGGAGCATTGCCGAGAGTTCGTCGGATGTACGCCGGAAGCTCGTCGGAAGAGCAATTGAAGCACCGGAACAAGAAGTGCAGTAATCATGTCTTAAATATCGTAGTTAAAGCGTAAATTAAGTTAGGATTGGGAGGTAATCCCACTAACTTATTTAGGGGCCAATTGGGCCCTAAGTTGGGCTGGATTCAAGGCCCAACCAGGACCCTGAAAAGTTGGCCGACGGTGGCATCGCTTGGAAAGCAGTGCCCTCCTAGGAATTCTAGGTGGTGGTATCGCTCAGTGTCAGGTGCTAGGCGGTGGTACCGCCAGGACCCCGAAAATTCGGGATTAGACACTTTTTGGCTCCATTTTTGAAGCTATTGGGGCTTATAAAAACCCCACCCTTTCATGCATGAAAGGATATGAAACCTATTAGTATAATCTTGAGTTCTTGAGCCTTAAAGTGTTGTAAAAGTTAGGGTTCTCCTCGTTCATCTCTTAGCCTTATAACCATCCAAGAAAGAGGAGTGGGACTTGTAAGGGTTGTCTCCTAAACCCGGTAAAAGGAGAAAAGCTGTAAAAGGTGGTTGGCCTTTGCTTATTGAAGGAAGGCCTTTAGTGGACGTCGGTGACCTCGTCGGAGGAGGAATCCGAAAGTGGATGTAGGTCATATTGACCAAACCACTCTAAAACTCGGTTTGTATTTACTTTGAGCAACTTTCTTTTATAGCAAACTACCTCTCCTCCTTACTGTGCTTTAACTACGTCTATATATGTTTTCACGTAAACATCTTCCGAGATTGGCTTTAATCGTACGAAGACTTACGAAACCGATGCTTTTCATTTGTGCAATTTACATTACTGCAAATCACCTTATTCTTCTCTTGCACTTTCATGAAAGGTTTCAAGGTCAAATTCCTTCTAGAACGGATTGAATCGAAACCATTCTCATTGGAATCGGTTTTAATCGAAACAAGTTTTTTGAAATAGCGAAAGTTTTCCATTGCACTAATTCATTCCCCCTCTTAGTGCCGCTCTTGATCCTAATAATTGGTATCAGAGCAAGGTTCACTCTCATTTGGTTTAAAACCCAAGAGAGATGGCATTTGTCGACAACCAAGAGGGTCATTCAATTATATGTCTACTCATGTTTAATGGGACAGATTACACATATTGGAAGACTAGAATGAGGATCTTCCTAATTTCAATAGATTTTGAGCTTTGGAACGTTGTTGAAAACGATTTTCAAAAGTCTTCTCTCCCAATAAACGATTGGAATGAGTTGGAGAGGAAGACTTTCACTTTAAATGTTAAGGCTATGAATGCCTTGTTTTGTGCATTAGATTAAAAATGAGTTTAATCGAGTGTTGATTTGTAAAACGACTTTTGATATTTGGTACACACTCGAAGTGGCTTATGAAGGCACTAGTAGAGTGAAGGAGTCAAAAATTAATCTTTTAGTTCATTCTTATGAGTTATTTCGAATGAAACCGAGTTAGACTATTGGAGACATGTACACCCGATTTACAGATGTCGTCAATGGTCTAAAAGGACTTGGTAAAGGTTTCTCGGATTTTAAACTCATTAATAAAGTTTTAAGATCCCTTCCAAAGAGTTGGGACCCTAAAGTAACGACTATTCAAGAGGTCGAAGATCTAAATAATTTTTCTCTTAAAGACCTAATTGGGTCACTAATGACCTATGAAATGACATGTAAAGCTTATGAAGAGCTTGAGGACAACCTTCCAAAGAATAGGAAGGATATGATATTGAGAACACAAGAAGACCACTTGAGAGAAAACTCAAGTGATGAGGACCTTGATGATGACTTGACACTTTTAACAAGAAAATTCAAAAAAATTACTAAAAAGAATAAATTTAAAAATAACACTAAAAATAAATTTGAACCCAAGAAAGATCAAGTAATATGCTACGAATGTAAGAAGCCGGGACACTATAAGAGTGAATGTCCCCAAGCCAAGAAGAAGACACCAAAGAAGAAGGCGCTCAAAGCTACATGGGATGACTCAAGTGCTTTCGAAGAAAAGGAGCCAACCAGCACCGAGCAAGTTGCTCACTATGCACTAATGGCCATTGGAGATAAGGTAACAAGTTCATTAGACGCAAATTTATCATTTAATGAACCATTAAATGCTTCTCATGATTTATTTGATGAATGCAAAATAATTAGTAAAAAATATAAATTATTAAAAAAGGAGCATGATTCTCTTGTTAGTGATTTCGATGAATTAAAAATTGAGCATAATGACAGTTTAGCTCCATGTACGAAATGCCATAAAGTAGAAATACTTAGAAAGGAAAACTTGCTACTCAAGGATACCTTAGAAAAATTTGAGGCTGGTAGCAAGTCCTTGAACATGATCCTTACCGATAAGGGTCACGTTCATAAAAGAAGTGGAATCAGATTTGTGAGTAACTCTCACCAAAATCTAACCACCTTTGTTAAAGGCCCTATCTTGTATATTTTACCCCAAAACAAATGCAACTTTTGTTGCAAACTTGGACATATAGCTTATCATTGTCCATTTAAAAAGTGAAGTCCACACAAATTGATTTGGGTTCTTAAAGGAACCGTAAAGAATTCATGCAAAATGATAAGTTAAGCCGATCGATTTTTGAGGCACCCAAGATCAAATTGGTACCTGAAAATCATCCTCCTTTATAGAAATGTATACCATCACAAGTTAGGAGTAAGAGATGGTACCTCGATAGTGGATGCTCAAGGTACATGATCAGAGATCTATCTCAATTCTCTAAGCTCACTAGCCTAGATGAAGGATATGTCACCTTCGAAGACAACAACAAGTGTAAAATTATTGGCAAAGAAACTATAGGTAACACATCCAACTTTTTCATTGAAGATGTATTATTAGTTGATAACTTAAAGCATAACCTTTTAAGCATTAGTCAATTATGTGATAAAGGATATATTATTAGATTTGAATCTAATGCTTGTATTATAAAAAAACCACACAAAAACACATCTATGATTGCTCTAAAATAAAATAATATATACAATATCGACATTAATGATCTTTGTAATGAAATGTATTTTTCGGTTCTAAATGACGATGCTTGGCTTTGGCATAAGAGATTAGGTCATGCTAGCATGAAACTAATCTCTCAAATTTCATCTAAAGAACCTGTAAGAGGAATTCCTCATATCAAGTTCGTCAAAGATAATGTGTGTGATGTATATCAATTACGAAAACAAATAAAAGGTAGCTTCAAATCTAAGAAACAAATAAGCACCTCTAGACCTTTGCAATTAATCCATATGGACTTGTTCGGACCAATTTCTACATGGACTTATTTGTCATTGTGGATGATTATAGTAGAAACACATGGACTTATTTTTTGACACACAAAAGTGAATGCTTTAGGTATTTCTCCAAGTTTTGTAAACTTGTTCAAAATGAAAAGCGTTTTATTTTTTCATCAATTCGAAGTGATCATGGTGGTAAATTTCAAAACCGTAATTTCTAAGAATTTTATGAATCTAATGGATACAACCACAACTTCTCTACTCCAAGAAATCCTCAATAAAATGTAGTGGAAAGAAAGAATAGAAATTTACAAGAAATGACAAGAACCATGTTAAATGAACATAGCCTACCCAAATATTTTTGGGCTGAAGCTGTAAACATGGCATGCTATGTTATGAATAGAGTTATAGTAAGACCCTTACTCACGAAAACTCCTTATGAGTTATGGAATAACAAAAAACCTAACGTTTCATATTTTAAAGTTTTTGGGTGTAAGTTTTTTATCTTGAATGAAAAAAATGCCTTAGGAAAATTTGATGCTAAATCCGATGAGGAAATTTTTCTTGGCTATTCTTCTATTTCTAAAGCATTTTGTATCTTTAATAAAAGAACCTTGATCATAGAAGAATCTATTCATGTTGTTTTTAATAGGGTTTCCGAAATTAAGAAAAATAATTTTGATGATGATGTTAATTTTGATGCTTTGAATTTAAATGAAACCCTTTTTCCATCTAGTAACTTGGATGCATCTACTTCCAAAACATTCTTACTCAAGGATTGGAAGTATGTAGATGCTCATCCTAAGGAGCTAATCATAGGAGTCATATCTAAAGGGTTTCAAACACGTTCTTCTCTTAAAAATTTTTATGCCAATGCCGCTTTTCTCTCTCAAATTGAACCCAAATGTATTGACGAAGCCATGAAAGATGATTAATGGATTATCACAATGCAAGATGAGTTAAATCAATTTGAGAGAAATGAGGTGTGGAAGCTTGTTCCTAGGCCAAATGACCATTTAGTTATTAGTACTAAATGAGTCTTTAGAGACAAGCAAGATGGATCTGGTATCATGGTTAGAAATAAGGCTAGATTAGTGGCCAATGGTTTCAACCAAAAAAAAGGTATCGATTACAAAGAAACCTTCGCTCCTATGGCTCGATTAGAAGCCATAAGGATGCTCCTTGCCTATGCTAGTAATAATAATTTTAAGTTATTTCAAATGGATGTTAAAAGTGCTTTTCTTAATGGCTTTATTTCCAAAGAAGTTTATGTTGAACAACCTCCTGGATTTGAGAATGAAAATCTCCCTAATCATATGTTTAAATTGACTAAAGCTCTCTATGGGATAAAAAAAGCCCCAAGGGATTAGTATGAGAGACTTAACTCTTTTCTTATGCTAAATAATTTCTCTAAAGGCAAGGTTGATACTACATTGTTTATCAAAAATTTTGAAAATAATTTTCTTATTGTTCAAATTTATGTTGATGATATCATTTTTGGTTCTACGAATGAATCTCTATATGAGTCATTTGCTAAGAGTATGAGTCTTGAATTTGAAATGAATTTGATGGGGGAATTAACTTTCTTTTTGGGCTTACAAATCATACAACTAAGTAATAGTATATTTCTTAGTCAAACAAAATATGCTTTAGATTTGCTAAAAAGGTTTAATATGGATAGCTCAAAGGTTATCAACACTCCTATAAGCACCTCCACTAAGTCAGAAATTGATAAAAGTGGAGAAAGCTTCAATCAAAAAGCTTATAGAGGTATGACAAGAAGTTTACTTTACGTCACTGCAACTAGACCGGATATCATGTTTAGTGTAGGACTTTGTGCTAGGTTTCAATCTAATCATAAGATATCTCATCTTAAAGCAGTTAAGAGAATACTTAGATATCTTAAAGGAGCCACAAATCTAGGATTATGGTATCCAAAATCTGAGAACTTTGAGCTAATTACTTATGCTAATGCGGATTTTGCTAGATGTAAATTAGATAGAAAAAGCACATCAGGAACATGTCAATTTTTAGGATACACACTTGTTTGTTGGACTTCCAAGAAACAAAATTCGGTTGCACTATCTACAACCGAAGCCGAGTACATTGCAGCTAGTGCATGCTGTGCACAAGTTGTGTGGATAAAAAACACTTTAGAGGATTATAAGATTCATCTTAAAAATATCCCCATAAAACGTAATAACACAAGTGCAATATGTTTAATAAAGAATCCCATTCAACACTCTAGAATAAAACATATTGATATTAGGCATCACTTTATACGGATCATGTTACTAATTATGATGTAATCATAGAGTTTATTGATACAAAACATCAATTAGCCAATATTTTTATAATGCTTTTAAGTAAAGAACAATTTGATTTTATTAGAAGAGGGTTAGGAATGTTAATTTGTCCGAATGCATGAGTTGTTATATATTTTTTTCGGACTATCTTCTTGAATGGAGTTGATGCAATATCAAGTTCACTTCGTACCCTTGCTCCATTTCTTTTGATACACTCAATCACTTCATAGATTTCATTGACAAATGCATCTCTCGGATTTATCCCTTGTGAATTTTTATTGAGAAGTGGTTTTGATGTGATGCTCCTCTCATTATGAAGATTAATTCTCAGAACTTCTTTTATCCTTCATATGATGATTCTATCACATGAATTCCTTCTTAATGAAGGAAGAACTTTTTTATGAGATGAACACTTGGAGGAATGAGGATTTGATTTCACATGAATATCTTGATCCTTGTGAAAATTGAAGCATGATTTAATGGAACTCTTTTATCGTTTTTAACTTCATTCAAAGTTGGTTCTCAATGGATTTTCCTCCTTACTCTCCTTCTTCATGCAAAGTTTTGATGAAAAATAAAAAGGGAGAAGTTGATAGAAGCCATCTCTTTAATGTTTATAACTTTTAATGTTGAGAACTTTTGAATGATACCATGTCATGAATATGAAATATGATTGGTATGAATTTCTTTCCAATTTGAAATGTGACATGAATTTTTATCACACTTGCATTGTTGAATTGTTCTCCTTTTTGTTGATGACAAATGGGGAGAAATAATACCACAATGTGGTAAATTGATGATAAATGCATGCAATATATTTCATCATATATACTTGAAATGTTTGCTTGATAAATTTTCTTCATTATGATAAGATATCTAGAGCTTAACTTGTAATTTTACAAATTGATATCTTACCATAGAATGATGAATTGCTATCTTTGTCATCTTTTATATGTGAAATATCAGACTTGAAAATAGATGTCATGCCTTGACATCATTTTGAGAATGTTAGATCATGATAGGAATCATGATGTGTGTATTGATAAGTTTAAATGAACTTAACTTATCAATATGTCTCTTGAATTCAAAAGCCCTGAATTCAAGAATGTTTTTTCTCAAGTATGACATATAGATAGGGGGAGTTAAGGTTAACTCCGTTATCAATTGATTATCATCATCAAAAAGGGGGAGATTGTTGAATCTTAGATTTTGATGATGAAGTCAATTGTAATTTGTTTGATCTAATCTGTATGTTGAGAAAAGTGTGCAGGATTAGCTACGATGATAGTAAGACATAAAGCAGGTGCTGTGCCGGAGTCAAGATTGAGATCACGTTGAGAGTTTGAGAGTTCGTCGGACGTTCATCGGAAGTTTTGCGGGAACCAACTGAAAAGTCCAGAAGTTTGCCATAGAAGCTCGTCGGAACTTGCCAAAAAGATCATCAGCAAGTCCAGGAGCTTACCGGGAGTCCGCCGGAGCATTGCCAAGAGTTCATCGGATGTTCACCGGAAGTACGCCGGAAGCTCGCCGGAAGAGCAATTGACACACCGGAATAAGAAGTGTAGTAATCATGTCTTAAATATCGTAGTTAGAGCGTAAATTAAGTTTAGATTGGGAGGTAATCCCACTAACTTAATTAGGGGCCAACTGGGCCCTAAATTGGGCTGGTTTGGGTCGGAAGCCCAACCAGGACCCTAAAAAGTTGCGCCAGGACCAGTGGTGGCACCGCCAGGACCAGTGGTGGCACCGCCAGGACCAGTGGTGGCACCGCCAGGACCAGTGGTGGCACCGCCAGGACCAGTGGTGGCACCGCCAGGACCAGTGGTGGCACCGCCAGGACCAGTGGTGGCACCGCCAGGACCAGTGGTGGCACCGCCAGGACCAGTGGTGGCACCGCCAGGACCAGTGGTGGCACCGCCAGGACCAGTGGTGGCACCGCCAGGACCAGTGGTGGCACCGCCAGGACCAGTGGTGGCACCGCCAGGACCAGTGGTGGCACCGCCAGGACCAGTGGTGGCACCGCCAGGACCAGTGGTGGCACCGCCAGGACCAGTGGTGGCACCGCCAGGACCAGTGGTGGCACCGCCAGGACCAGTGGTGGCACCGCCAGGACCAGTGGTGGCACCGCCAGGACCAGTGGTGGCACCGCCAGGACCAGTGGTGGCACCGCCAGGACCAGTGGTGGCACCGCCAGGACCAGTGGTGGCACCGCCAGGACCAGTGGTGGCACCGCCAGGACCAGTGGTGGCACCGCCAGGACCAGTGGTGGCACCGCCAGGACCAGTGGTGGCACCGCCAGGACCAGTGGTGGCACCGCCAGGACCAGTGGTGGCACCGCCAGGACCAGTGGTGGCACCGCCAGGACCAGTGGTGGCACCGCCAGGACCAGTGGTGGCACCGCCAGGACCAGTGGTGGCACCGCCAGGACCAGTGGTGGCACCGCCAGGACCAGTGGTGGCACCGCCAGGACCAGTGGTGGCACCGCCAGGACCAGTGGTGGCACCGCCAGGACCAGTGGTGGCACCGCCAGGACCAGTGGTGGCACCGCCAGGACCAGTGGTGGCACCGCCAGGACCAGTGGTGGCACCGCCAGGACCAGTGGTGGCACCGCCAGGACCAGTGGTGGCACCGCCAGGACCAGTGGTGGCACCGCCAGGACCAGTGGTGGCACCGCCAGGACCAGTGGTGGCACCGCCAGGACCAGTGGTGGCACCGCCAGGACCAGTGGTGGCACCGCCAGGACCAGTGGTGGCACCGCCAGGACCAGTGGTGGCACCGCCAGGACCAGTGGTGGCACCGCCAGGACCAGTGGTGGCACCGCCAGGACCAGTGGTGGCACCGCCAGGACCAGTGGTGGCACCGCCAGGACCAGTGGTGGCACCGCCAGGACCAGTGGTGGCACCGCCAGGACCAGTGGTGGCACCGCCAGGACCAGTGGTGGCACCGCCAGGACCAGTGGTGGCACCGCCAGGACCAGTGGTGGCACCGCCAGGACCAGTGGTGGCACCGCCAGGACCAGTGGTGGCACCGCCAGGACCAGTGGTGGCACCGCCAGGACCAGTGGTGGCACCGCCAGGACCAGTGGTGGCACCGCCAGGACCAGTGGTGGCACCGCCAGGACCAGTGGTGGCACCGCCAGGACCAGTGGTGGCACCGCCAGGACCAGTGGTGGCACCGCCAGGACCAGTGGTGGCACCGCCAGGACCAGTGGTGGCACCGCCAGGACCAGTGGTGGCACCGCCAGGACCAGTGGTGGCACCGCCAGGACCAGTGGTGGCACCGCCAGGACCAGTGGTGGCACCGCCAGGACCAGTGGTGGCACCGCCAGGACCAGTGGTGGCACCGCCAGGACCAGTGGTGGCACCGCCAGGACCAGTGGTGGCACCGCCAGGACCAGTGGTGGCACCGCCAGGACCAGTGGTGGCACCGCCAGGACCAGTGGTGGCACCGCCAGGACCAGTGGTGGCACCGCCAGGACCAGTGGTGGCACCGCCAGGACCAGTGGTGGCACCGCCAGGACCAGTGGTGGCACCGCCAGGACCAGTGGTGGCACCGCCAGGACCAGTGGTGGCACCGCCAGGACCAGTGGTGGCACCGCCAGGACCAGTGGTGGCACCGCCAGGACCAGTGGTGGCACCGCCAGGACCAGTGGTGGCACCGCCAGGACCAGTGGTGGCACCGCCAGGACCAGTGGTGGCACCGCCAGGACCAGTGGTGGCACCGCCAGGACCAGTGGTGGCACCGCCAGGACCAGTGGTGGCACCGCCAGGACCAGTGGTGGCACCGCCAGGACCAGTGGTGGCACCGCCAGGACCAGTGGTGGCACCGCCAGGACCAGTGGTGGCACCGCCAGGACCAGTGGTGGCACCGCCAGGACCAGTGGTGGCACCGCCAGGACCAGTGGTGGCACCGCCAGGACCAGTGGTGGCACCGCCAGGACCAGTGGTGGCACCGCCAGGACCAGTGGTGGCACCGCCAGGACCAGTGGTGGCACCGCCAGGACCAGTGGTGGCACCGCCAGGACCAGTGGTGGCACCGCCAGGACCAGTGGTGGCACCGCCAGGACCAGTGGTGGCACCGCCAGGACCAGTGGTGGCACCGCCAGGACCAGTGGTGGCACCGCCAGGACCAGTGGTGGCACCGCCAGGACCAGTGGTGGCACCGCCAGGACCAGTGGTGGCACCGCCAGGACCAGTGGTGGCACCGCCAGGACCAGTGGTGGCACCGCCAGGACCAGTGGTGGCACCGCCAGGACCAGTGGTGGCACCGCCAGGACCAGTGGTGGCACCGCCAGGACCAGTGGTGGCACCGCCAGGACCAGTGGTGGCACCGCCAGGACCAGTGGTGGCACCGCCAGGACCAGTGGTGGCACCGCCAGGACCAGTGGTGGCACCGCCAGGACCAGTGGTGGCACCGCCAGGACCAGTGGTGGCACCGCCAGGACCAGTGGTGGCACCGCCAGGACCAGTGGTGGCACCGCCAGGACCAGTGGTGGCACCGCCAGGACCAGTGGTGGCACCGCCAGGACCAGTGGTGGCACCGCCAGGACCAGTGGTGGCACCGCCAGGACCAGTGGTGGCACCGCCAGGACCAGTGGTGGCACCGCCAGGACCAGTGGTGGCACCGCCAGGACCAGTGGTGGCACCGCCAGGACCAGTGGTGGCACCGCCAGGACCAGTGGTGGCACCGCCAGGACCAGTGGTGGCACCGCCAGGACCAGTGGTGGCACCGCTAGAAAGCAGTGCCCTCCCAAGAGTTCTGGGTGGTGGTACTGCTGGCAGTTATTGCTGCCAGCGGTGGTATCGGCCGAGTTCGGTCTCCGAGCTCTGTTAGGTGGGTGTACACCTAGACTAGGCAGTGGTACCGCGTAGTGTCAGGTGCCAAGTGGTGGTACCGCTAGGACCTCGGAACTCCAGATTAGATAATTTGGCTCCATTTTTAAAGCCATTGGGGCCTATAAAAACCCCACCCTTTCCTGCATGAAAGGATACGAAACCTGTTGGTATAATTTGAGTTCTTGAGCCTTAAATGTTGTAAAAGTTAGAGTTCTTCTCCTTCATCTCTTAGCCTTGTAACCATCCAAGAAAGAGGAGTGAGACTTGTAAGGGTTGTCTCTTAAACCCGGCAAAAGGAGAAAAGTTGTAAAAGGTGGTTGGCCTTCACCTATTGAAGGAAGGCCTTTAATGGACGCTGGTGATCTCGTCGGAGGAGGAATCCGAAAGTGGATGTAGGTCACATTGACCGAACCACTCTAAAACTCGGTTTGCATTTACTTTGAGCAACTTTCTTTTATAGCAAACTGCCTCTCCTCCTTATTGTGCTTTAACTATGTCTACATACACTTTCACATAAACATCTTCCGAGATCGACTTTAATCGTACGAAGACTTATGAAATCGATGCTTTTCATTTATGCAATTTACATTGCTGCAAATCACTGTAGTCTTCTCTTGCACTTTCACAAAAGGTTTCAAGTTCAAATTCCTTCCGGAATAGATTGAATCAAAACCATTCTCGTTGGAATTGATTTTAATCGAAACAAGATTTTGGAAATAGCGAAAGTTTTCCGCTGCATTAATTCACCCCCCCCTCTTAGTGCTACTCTTGATCCTAACAATAGTTAATCCTGCACACATAAAAACCTACTTCAATCTAGACAATTATTACAAAGCTTTAAATCATGTTGTCTAGCATGTCATTGGGTCATCGACACTTCGTTTGATTCTTCGACGCATCGTCCTCTCTTACGGCCTATTGCCCAATCTGCCAATTGACCTCCGTAACTCTGATTTCCTTAGTATAATTTCCGCTCTTCTTGGCCCGATGCCCAAATCCATGACCCAAAGCCTTCTATCGATACGCCGACCGATCCTTCGACGTGATGTCCAATCTTTTGACATATTTTTCTTCGGCCCAACATGATTCTTCCTGCTTTAATTGTTTGTCCTTGATCGAAGCTTCCTACATCACTCAAAATGTAGATCAAATCATAAACTCTATCAATTGGTTTCATCATCAAAATCTGAGATTCAACAATCTCCCTCTTTTTGATGACAACAACCAATTGATGACGGAGTTAACTTTAACTCCCCCTATAAATACCCATATTGATAGAACCTTGGATTCAAAAATCCAAGCAACATGTATGTATGATAAAATCATGCATAATATCATACTTCTCCCCCTTTTTTCATCAACAAAAGGAGAAAGTCAATTATAAGTGTTTTATACATACAAGTTCAAATCGTTACATTATAAATATACTCTCACGTTTTATCATCATGCAAGCTGCAATAATTTTAAGTTTTACAAGTGTGTAAATTTTGCTAAATGATGGGTCAGAGTCAAAGATTCGGACGATGTACTAGGAGCTCGCTGAGAGCTTGTTTGAAGATCGCTAAGAAGTTTCGTCGAGAATATCAGCCAAGAGTTCATCGGGAGTTCGTTGGAAATAGCGTTGGAAGACTCGCCGAGAAGTTCGTCAGAGGATCGCTGATAGAAAATTATTGACATATCGGACTAATTGCTTGTCTAATCATAGTTAGAACATTATTGAGTTAGGATTGGGAGGTGATCCCACTAACTCAATTAGGCGGCCAACTAGGCCTTAACAAGGCTAAATTAGGCTAGATTGAATAGCCCTTCAGTCCTAAAATCAGGGCCGACGGTGGCACCACCTAGGACTCAGTCTCCTAGGTGTTCTGGGTGGTGGTACCGCCCAGATTGGTGGTGGTACCATTGACAGTTAATGCTATCAGGCGGTGAACCGCTAGAGCTTCGGTCTTCCGAGCTTTGTCAACCGGTCGTACCACCCAAATTGAGTGGTGGTACTACCCATGTCAGGCTGTAAGTGGTAGTACTACCCAATAATGACGGTGGTACTGCTAATACCTTGAAATCTAGGGAAGTGACACTTCTTGGCTCTAATTCAGACACTATTGGGGCCTATAAATACCCTACCCGTTTCTGCATGAAAGGGTAACAAAAGTGCAATCGAAAGTGTGAAAAAAATTAAGTATTTGAGGCGATAAAAGTATTGTAAAAGTGAGAAGAGTCCTCCTCCTCCCTCTTTTAGCTTTGTAACCATTCAAGAAAGAGGAATGAGGCTTGTAAGAGATCTCCTAAACTCGATAAAAGGAGAAAGGGCTGTAAAATGTGGTTGGCTTCGCTTATTGAAGGAAGGCCATTAGTGGACGCTAGTGGCCTCCACGGAGGAGGAATCGAAAGTAGATGTAGGTCACAACGACCGAACCACTCTAAATTCTGGTTTACTTTTCTATTTGTGCAATTTACATTACTGCAAACTTCCTTAACCTTCTCTTTGCACTCTTACAAAAGCTCTCAAGTTCAATATCTTTCTGAAATGGATTGAATCGAAACAAATATTTTTGGAATCAACGATATCTTTCGCTACACTAATTCACCCCACCTAGTGCTGCTCTTAATCGTAACAATTGGTATCAGAGCAAGGTCATATTAGGACCCTTTTTCTGAGCTTTTGAATAATATTTATTGAGTCTGTTTAGTTCAGTTGTTTATGTTGAATCTCGGATTTTGATGATGAAGTCAATTGTAATTTGATTGATCTAATCTATATGTTGAGAAAATTATGCAAGATTAACTACGATGGTAGTAAAACATAAAGCAGGTGTTGTGCCGGAGTCAAGATCAAGATCAGGTTGGGAGTTCGAGAGTTCGTCGGAAGTTCGGACGTTCGTCGGAAGTTCTATGGGAACCAATCGAGAAGTCCAGGAGCTTGCCATAGAAGCTCATTGGAACTCACCAAGAAGATCATTGCAAAGTCCAGTAGCTTGTTGGGAGTCCGCCGGAGCATCACCGAGAGTTCATCGGATGTTCGCTAGAAGTACACCGGAAGAGCGATTGACGTACCAGAACACAAAGTGCAGTAATTATGTCTTAATTATCATTGTTAGAATGTAGATTAAGTTAGGATTGGGAGGTAATCCTACTAACTTAATTAGGGGCCAATTGGGCCCTTAACAAGCCTTAATTGGGCCGAATGAAGTAGCCCATTCGATCCCTGAATTCCTGGCCGGCGGTGGCACCGCTTGAAAAGCAGTGCCCTCCCAGGAATTCTGGCGGGTGGTACCGCTGGCAGTTATTGTTGTCAGGCGGTGGTACTGCCCTTGATGGGTGGTGGTACCGCTAGAGCTCGGTCTCCGAGCTCTGCTAGGCGGTGGTACTGTCCAGTGTCAGGTGCTTGGAGGTGGTATCGCCAGGACCCCGAAAATCCAGGATGAGACACTTTTTGGCTCCATTTTTGAATGCCATTGGGGTCTATAAATACCCCACACTTTTCTGCATGAATGGGAAATGAAATCTTGATATATTCTTGAGTCTTTGAAGTGTTAAAGAGTTGAAAAAGTGCTAGAGTTCTCCTCTTTCCTTTCTAAGTGTTGAGATCATTCAAGAGAGGAGTGAAACTTATAAGGGTTATCTCCTAAGCTCGACAAAAGGAGAAAAGCTGTAAAAGGTGGTTGGCCTTCACCTATTGAAGGAAGGCCTCTAGTGTATGCCGGTGACCTCATTGGAAGAGGAAGCCGAAAGTGGATGTAGGTCACGTTGACCGATCCACTCTAAAACTCGGTTTGCATTTACATTGAGCAACTTTCTTTTATAGAAAACGACCTCTCCTCCTTACTGTATTTTAACTACGTCTAAATACACTTTGACGTAAACATCTTCCGAGATCGACTTTAATTGTATGAAGACTTTACAAAACTGACGCTTTTCATTTGTGCAACTTACACTGCTGCAAATCACCTTAGTCTTCTCTTCCACTTTCACGAAATGTTTCAAGTTCAAATTCCTTCCGAAACGGATTGAGTTGAAACCATTCTCATTGAATCAGCTTTAATCGAAATAAGTTTTTTTTAAATAGCGAAAGTTTTCTGCTGCACTAATTCAACCCCGCCCCCTTAGTGTGCTCTTGATCCTAACAATTGGTATCAGAGCAAGGTTCACTCTCGGTTGGTTTAAAATCTAAGAGATATGGCATTTGCCGGCAACCAAGAGGGTCATTTAATTACTCGTCCACCCATGTTCAATGGGATAGATTACACCTATTGGAAGACTAGAATGAGGATCTTCCTAATTTTGATGGATTTTGAGCTTTGGAACGTTGTCCAAAAATGATTTTCAAAAGTCTTCTCTTCCAATGAACGATTGGAATGAGTTGGAGAAGAAGACTTTCACTTTAAATGCTAAGGCTATGAATGCCTTATTTTATGCACTAGATAAAAACGAGTTCAATCGAGTATCGATTTGTAAAACGACTTTTGATATTTGGCACACACTCGAAGTGACTCATGAGGCACTAGTAGAGTGAAAGAGTCAAAAATCAACCTTTTAGTATATTTTTACGAATTATTTCGAATGAAACCGAGTGAGACCATTGGAGACATGTACACTCAATTTACGGATGTTGTTAATGATCTAAAAGGACCTGGTAAAGGTTTTTTGGATTTTGAGCTCGTTAATAAAATTTTAAGATTCCTTCCAAAGAGTTTGGACTCTAAAGTCACGGCCATTCAAGAGGCCAAAGATTTAAATAACTTTCCTCTTGAAGAACTAATTGGGTCACTAATGACCTATGAAATGACATGCAAAGCTTATGAAGAGCTTGAGGACACCCTTCCAAAGAATAGGAAGGACATGACACTGAGAACACAAGAAGACCACTTGAGAGAAAACTCAAGTGATGAGGACTTTGATGATGACTTGGCACTTTTAACAAGAAAATTCAAAAAATTCATTAAAAGAAATAAATTTAAAAATGATACTAAAAATAAATTTAAACCCAAGAAAGATCAAGTAATTTGCTACGAATGCAAGAAACCTATACACTACAAGAGTGAATATCCCTAAGCCAAGAAGAGGACACCGAATAAGAAGGCTCTCAAAGCAACATGAGACGACTCAAGTGCGTTCGAAGAAGAGGAGCCAACGAACATCGAGCAAGTTGCTCACTATGTGCTAATGACCATTGGAGATGAGGTAACAAGTTCAATTGTTGTAAATTTATCATTTGATGAATTATTAAATATTTTTCAAGATTTATTTGATGAATGCAAAACAATTAGTAAAAAATATAAATTATAAAAAAAGGAGCATGATTCTTTTGTTAGTAATTTCGATAAATTAAAAATTGAGCATAATGAATAGTTTAGCTCCAAGAAGATTAGTCTTAACAAGTTGATTTGGGTTCCTAAAGGAACTGTAATAAATTCCATGCAATATGACAAATAATTTAGATCGGTTTTTGAGGCACTCAAGATTAAATGGGTACCTAAAAATCATCCTTTTCGGTAGAAACAAATATCACCACAAGCTAGGAGCAAGAGATGGTACCTTGATAGTAAATGCTCAAGGTATATGACCGAAGATCTATCTCAATTCTCTAAGCTCACTAGCATAGATGAAGGCTATGTCACCTTCGAGACAATAACAAGGGTAAAATCATTGGCAAAGGAACTATAGGTAATAATTCCAACTTCTTTATTGACGATGTTTTGTTAGTTGATGGTTTAAAACATAACCTTTTGAGTATTAGTCAATTGTGTGATAAAGAATATATTGTTAAATTTGAATCTAATGCTTGCATTATTGAAAAACCATACGAAAACACATCTATGATTATATTAAAACAATATAATGTATACACCATTGACATTAATGATCTTTGCAATGAAATGTATTTTTCGATTTTGAATAACGATGCTTGGCTTTGACATAGGAGATTAGGTCATGCTAGCATGAAACTAATCACCCAAATTTCATCTAAAGAACTTGTAAGAGAAATTCCTCATATCAAGTTCGTCAAAGATAATGTGTTGTCGATTAGGAAAATAAATAAAATGTAGCTTCAATCCTAAGAACTAAATAAGCACTTCTAGACCCTTGCAATTGATTCATATGGACTTGTTTGGACCAATTGCTACATCACTAGGAGGTAGCAAATACACATTTGTCATCGTGGATGATTATAGTAGATACACATGGACTTATTTTTTGGCACACAAAAGTGAATGCTTTAGGCATTTCTCTAAGTTTTGCAAACTTATTCAAAATGAAAAGGGTTTTATGATTTTGTCAATTCGAAGTGATTACGGTGGTGAATTTCAAAATCGTGATTTCCAAGAATTTTGTGAATCTAATGGATACAACTACAACTTCTCTACTCCAAGAAATCCTCAACAAAATGGAGTAGTAGAAAGAAATAATAGAAATTTACAAGAAATGACAAGAACCATGTTGAATGAACATAGCCTACCCAAATATTTTTGGGCCAAAGCCGTGAACATGGCATGCTATGTCATGAATAGAGTTCTAGTAAGACCCTTACTCACCAAAACTCCTTATGAGTTATGGAACAATAAAAAACCCAATGTTTCATATTTTAATGTTTTTGGGTATAAGTATTTTATCTTGAATGAAAAAGATGCCTTAGGAAAATTTGATGCTAAATCCGATGAAAGAATTTTTCTTGGCTATTCTTCTATTTCTAAAGCATTTAGTATCTTTAATAAAAGAACTTTGATTATAGAAGAATCTATTTATGTTGTTTTCAATATGGTTTTCGTAATTAAGAAAAATGATTTTGATGATGATGTTAATTTTGTTACTTTGAATTTAAATGAAACCCCTTCTCAATCTAGCAACTCGGATGCGTCTACTTCCGAAACATCCTTACCCTAGGATTAGAAATATGTAGATGCTCATTCTAAGGAGCTAATCATAGGAGACACATCAAAAGGGGTTCAAACACATTTTTCTCTTAAAAATTTTTGTGCCAATGCTGCTTTTCTCTCCCAAATTGAACCAAAATGTATTGACGAAGCCATGAAAGATGATTCATGGATTATCGCAATGCAAGATGAGTTAAATCAATTTGAGAGAAATAAGGTGTGGAAGCTTGTTCATAGGCCAAATGACCATTTAGTTATTGGTACTAAATGGGTCTTTAAAAACAAGTAAGATAAATATGGTATCGTGGTTAGAAACAAGGCTAGATTAGTGGTCAAAGATTTCAATCAAGAAGAAGGTATCGATTACGAAGAAACCATTGCTCTTATAGCTCGATTAGAAGCTATAAGGATGCTCCTTGCCTATGCTTATAGTAATAATTTGAAGTTGTTTCAAATGGATGTTAAAAGTGCTTTTCGTATTGGCTTTATTTTCGAAGAAGTTTATGTTGAACAACCTCCCAGATTTGAGAATGATAGTCTCCCTAATCATGTGTTTAAATTGACTAAAGCTCTCTATAGTTTAAAACAAGCCCCAAGGGCTTGGTATGAGAAACTTAGTTCATTTCTTATTAAAAATAATTTCTCTAAAGGCAAGGTCGATACTACATTATTTATCAAAAAATTAAAAAATAATTTTTTTATTATTTAAATTTATATTGATGATATTATCTTCGGTTCTACAAATGAATCTCTTTGTGAATCATTTGCTAAAAGTATGAGTCTTGAATTTGAAATGAGTTTGATGGGGGAATTAACTTTCTTTTTGGACTTAAAATCAAACAACTAAGTAATGATATCTTTCTTAGTCAAACAAAATACGCTTTAGATTTGCTAAAAATGTTTAATATGGATAGCTCAAAAGTTATCAACACTCCTATGAGCACCTCCACTAAGTTAGAAATTGATGAAAGTGGAGAAAGCTTTGATCAAAAAGCTTATAGGGGTATGATAGGAAGTCTACTATACCTCATCACAACAAGATCGGAAATCATGTTTAGTGTAGGTCTTTGTGCTCGGTTTCAATCTAATCCTAAGATATCTCATCTTAAAGCAGTTAAGAGAATACTTCGATATCCTAAAGGTACCACTAATATAGGATTATGGTATCTAAAATCCGAGAACTTTGAACTAATTGCATATGCTTATGCAGATTTGCTGGATATAGATTAGATAGAAAAAGCACATCCGGAACATGTTAGTTTTTAGGACACGCACTTGTTTTCTTGGTTATCCAAGAAATAAAACTCGGTTGCACTATCTACAACCGAAGCTGAGTACATTGTAGCTAGTGCATGATGTGCACAAGTTGTGTGGATGAAAAACACTTTAGAGGATTATAAGATTTATCTTAAAAATATCCTCATAAAATGGGATAACACAAGTGCAATATGTTTAATAAAGAATCCCATTCAACACTCTAGAACAAAACATATTGATATTAGGCATCACTTTATACGAGATCATGTCACAAATCATGATGTAATACTAGAGTTTATTGATACAAAACATCAATTAGCCAATATTTTTACAAAAGCCTCTAAGTGAAGAATAATTTGATTTTATTAGAAGAGAATTAGGGATGTTAATATGTCTGAATGTATGAATTTGTTAAATTTTATTTTTGGACTTTCTTGATTCTTTGATCACTCACTTAAATTCTGGGCTGATAATTCTATGATGTGAATTTTACATGATGATAATTTGTGTGCTTCAATAACATGTTTACTTTGATGTTGGAAATTTTATGCTTTGATGCTAAAAGTTTCTATGATGATGAGCATGTTATCATACAATGATGCAATATCATGTTTACTTTCATGATTGAGATTTCTATTGAATATTAAGATGTTTTAATCATACATCAGATTCTTAATCCTTGAGTACTACAAAGCACTAATGATTTTGCCTTATGCAAGTAGTGATAAAAAGCTATGACAAAACACTTTATAAATGCATGAATTTGTTGTATATTTTCTCTCCAGAGTATCTTTCACTAATGGATTTCTTGAATGGAGCTTTCATGAGTCTATGCCATATCAAGTTTATTTCATATTCGTGCTCCATCACTTAATGATTTTTGATACATAGAAGTCATTGACAAATGCATCTCTCTCACATTTATCCCTTGTGAATTTTTATTGAGAAATGGATTTGATATGATAATTCTTTCATATGAATTCTTTCTTGATGAGGGAAGAACTTTTTTTTGAGATGAACATTTGATAGGATTTAATTTCACATGAATATCTTGATCCTTGTGAAAAATGAAGTATGATTTAATGATACTCTTTTATCATATTTTAACTTCATTCAAAGTTAGTTCTCAATATTTTTTTTCTTCTTACTTTTTTCCATACGAAGTTTTAATGAAAAATAAAAAGGTAGAAGTTGATGGAAACCATCTCGTTATATATTTATAACTTTTAATGTGAGAATTTTTGAATGATATCATGTCATGAATGCTTGACATATGATTTGTATGAATTTCTTTACAATTTGAAATTTGACATGAATTTTTACCACACTTGCATTTATTGTTGAATCGTTCTCTTTTTTGTTGATGACAAAGGGGAAGAAATAATACCAAAATGTGATAAATTGATGATAAATATATGTAATTTTACACTTGAAATGTTTGCGATATCTAAAGCTTAACTTGCTATTTTACAAATTGATATCTTGCCATAGAAAGAATTGCTATGTTTGTCATCCTTTATATTTGAAGTATCAAGACTTGAAAATGGATGTCATGTCTTTACATCATTTTGTGAATGTTAGATCATGATAGGAATCATGATGTATATATTGATAAGTTTAAATGAACTTAACTTATCAATTTGTCTCTTGAATTCAAAGGCTTTGAATTCAAGAATGACTTTTCTCAAGTATGGCATATAGATAGGGGGAGTTAAGGTTAACTCCGTCATCAATTGATTATTATCATCAAAAAGGGGGAGATTGTTGAATTTCAGATTTTGATGATGAAGTAAATTGTAATTTGTTAAATCTAATCTGTATGTTAAGAAAAGTGTGCAGAATTAACCACGATGGCAATAAGACATAAAGCAGGTGTTGTGCCAGAGTCAAGATCAAGATCACGTCAGAAGTCCGGACGTTCACTGGAAGTTCTACGGGAACCAACTGAGGAGTCTAGGAGCTTGCCATAGAAGTTCGTCGGAACTCACCAAGAAGATCGTTGCAAAGTCCAGTAGCTTGCCGGGAGTCCGCCGGAGCACCGCTGAGAGTTCGTTGGATGTTCGTCGGAAGTACGTCGGAAGCTTGTCGAAAGAGCGATTGATGCACCAGAACACGAAGTGCAGTAATTATGTCTTAATTATCATAGTTAGAGTGTAGATTAAGTTAGGATTGGGAGGTAATCCCACTAACTTAATTAGGGGCCAACTAGGCCCTTAATAGGCCTTAATTGGGCCGAATGGAGCAGCCCATTCGGCCCCTGAATTCCTGGCCGGCGGTGTCACCGCTTGAAAAGTAGTGCCCTCCCAGGAATTCTGGGCGGTGGTACCGTTAGCAGTTATTGCTGCCAGTGGTGGCACTGCCCCTATAAGGCGGTGGTACCGCCAGAGCTCGGTCTCCGAGCTCTGGAAGCGGTGGTACTGTCCAGTGTTAGGTGCTTGGCTGTGGTACCGCTAGAACCCCGGAAATCCGGGATGAGACACTTGTTGGCTCCATTTTTGAATGCCATTGGGGTCTATAAATACCCCACCCTTTTCTGCATGAATAGGAAATGAAATCTTGATATATTCTTGTGTCTTTAAAGTGTTAAAGAGTCGAAAAAGTACTAGAGTTCTCCTCTTTCCATTCTAAGTGTTAAGATCATTCAAGAGAGGAGTGAAACTTATAAGGGTTATCTCCTAAGCCTGGCAAAAGGAGAAAAGCTGTAAAAGGTGGTTGGCCTTCACCTATTAAAGGGAGGCCTCTAGTGTACGCCGGTGACCTCGTCGGAGGATGAAGCCGAAAGTGGATGTAGGTCACGTTAACCGAACCACTCTAAAACTCGGTTTGCATTTTCTTTGAGCAACTTTCTTTTATAGCAAACTACCTCTCCTCCTTACTGTATTTTAACTACCTCTACATACACTTTGACGTAAACATCTTCCGAGATCGACTTTAATTGTACGAAGACTTTACAAAACTGACGCTTTTCATTTGTGCAACTTACACTGCCGCAAATCATCATAGTCTTCTCTTCCACTTTCACGAAAGGTTTTAAGTTCAAATTCCTTCCGAAACGGATTGAGTTGAAACCATTCTCGTTGAATCGGCTTTAATCGAAATAAGTTTCTTTGAAATAGCGAAAGTTTTCTGTTGCACTAATTCACCCCCCCCCCCCCTAGTGTGCTCTTGATCCTAGCAATTGGTATCAGAGCAAGGTTCACTCTCGATTGGTTTAAAACCTAAGAGATATGACATTTGTCGGGAACCAAGAGGGTCATTTAATTACTCGTCCGCCCATGTTCAATGGGATGGATTACACCTATTGGAAGACTAGAATGAGGATCTTCCTAATTTCAATGGATTTTGAGCTTTGGAACATTGTCGAAAATGGTTTTCAAAAGTCTTCTCTTCCAATGAACGATTGGAATGAGTTGGAGAAGAAGACTTTCACTTTAAATGCCAAGGCTATGAATGCCTTATTTTATGCACTAGATAAAAACGAGTTCAATCGAGTATCGATTTGTGAAATGACTTTTGATATTTGGCACACACTCGAAGTGACTCATGAAGGCATTAGTAGAGTGAAAGAGTCAAAAATCAACCTTTTTGTATATTTTTACGAATTATTTCCAATGAAATCGAGTAAGACCATTGGAGACATGTACACTCGATTTACGGATGTCGTCAATGGTCTAAAAGGACTTGGTAAAGGTTTTTCGGATTTTGAGCTCATTAATAAAGTTTTAAGATCCCTTCCAAAGAGTTGAGACTCTAAAGTCACGGCCATTCAAGAGTCCAAAGATTTAAATAACTTTCCTCTTGAAGAACTAATTGGGTCACTAATGACCTATGAAATAACATGCAAAGCTTATGAAGAGCTTGAGGACACCCTTCCAAAGAACAGGAAGGATATGACACCGAGAGGAGTGAAACTTGTAAGGGTTGTCTCATAAGCCCGACAAAAGGAGAAAAGCTGTAAAAGGTGGTTGTCCTTTGCCTATTGAAGGAAGGCCTCTAGTGGACGCCGGTGACCTCGTCGGTGGAGGAAGCCGAAAGTGGATGTAGGTCACGTTGACCGAACCATTCTAAAACTCAATTTGTATTTACTTTGAGCAAATTTCTTTTATAACAAATTGCCTCTCCTCCTTACTGTGTTTTAACTACGTCTACATATGCTTTAACGTAAACATCTTCTGAGATCGGCTTTAATGATACGAAGACTTTATGAAACTGACGCTTTTCATTTGTGCAACTTACACTGATGTAAATCACCTTAGTCTTCTCTTCCACTTTCATGAAAGGTTTCAAGTTCAAATTCCTTCCGAAACGGATTGAGTTGAAACCATTCTCGTTGAATCGGCTTTAATCGAAATTTTTTTTTTTTAAATAGCGAATGTTTTCCGCTGCACTAATTCACCCCCCCCCCCCTCTTAGTGCACTCTTCATCCTAATAGTTTATTGAGTCTATTTAGTTCAGTTAGAGGTTTATTTAATATTTATTTATTATTAGAGTCCAAGTCCTAGTGGACTTTGGGTGAAACTCTATAAATAGTGATATAATCGTTTATCTTAAAATCAATCAATGAAATGTTATTCCAATCTATGGACAAACCCTAGGAAGCCGATCCTCTCAAAGCGATCAAGGAGTCTGACCCCCTCGAAGCGATCAAGGAGGCTGATCCCCTCAAAGCGATTATTCCCTTCCCTTTTTATCTTCCTTCTTTTACGATAAGACTTTAAGGTCTTATTATTTGGTATTAGAACTGTAATCCTTGGCATTCTCGCTGTAGTATTGCCGTAGCTATCATAAAAAAAAAGAAAATGTGAAAGAGGGTGATGCCGGCAGCCACCTAGAAGGATCCCCTACTTCCCTTCTCCCCCATCGTTGTTGCTGCTCTCTAGTTAGCGATCACTGCCACCGCAGCTCCTCGGCCAACAGCCTTTAAAAAAAAAGAAAAAAAAAGAAATAGAGAGAGAGAAGAAGAAGAAGAAGAAGCTGCAGCCACCCCTGCTTCCGGCCAACCCACCCGCTGCCGTTGCTCTCCGACCAATGGACCACAGCCGCCGCTACTGCCCAGCTAGCAGTCGCCGCTGCCCCCTCGGCTAGTGACCTCGCCTCCTTGTTGCCCACATCTCGCTCAAACGAGAAGGGCCGTGGTCGTCGTTCCCTAGCCAACGGACCACCCATCGCCACTTCTATCATCGACGATGCTACCCTAGCCACACTACCATTACTGCCTTCCCTTGGTTGCACCTTCGGCCGCGTGATCCATTGGAGTCGTTGTTTCTATGGTGCAATAGAAACAGAGTAGCCATCGGTCCCTCTGCTATCGTAGGCGCTGGTTGCCTCCACCGCTGTTGTTGCTTCCCGGCCACTTCAACGCCACCCCCTCCTTCATTGCCAAGCCACCATTGTTGCTAGCCACCATGCAACGATTGCCGCTCGCCTCCCAGCCGTCGGTCCCCCTTGCTCTGCATCCGCAGTGAAAGAAATAGGGCAACTCACCAGTTGCCCTTGTTCCCAACCGTGACACTGCCGCTGCGAGCACCGGCTGCCACCATCATCGTCGCTACTTTTCGGCCGGCGATGATTACTCTTCTCTACCGTAGCCTCAACCCCGGCCACTTCAACACCTCAACCCCCTTGCTCTACATCATTGCCATAGCCCCCTTCTCTGCATCATTGTCGCAGCCCCCTTCTCTTCATCATTGCCGCAGCATCAACCTCTTGCTTTGCATCCTTTACCGCAGCCACCGATCACCGCAATTCCTAGCCAGCAACTATCATCGCCTGCTGCTCCCGGCTGGCACCTCCTAGTCGTGACCCTTGCTGCCTTCTTCTCCACCACCGCTCGCCTCCCCTTGGGCCGTAGTCGCTCAACCTCCCCTCCTCGTGGCGATAGAGACAGAGCAACGCTGCCTTCTGTCCGCGCCATCGTAGCCACTGCAGCAGCGAGCCCTTGGTGGCACTGCCCTCAACTACAACAAGCATCGCTACCTCCTGGCAATCAAAACAAGGCAACCATACCATGATCACCGCAGCCACCGTCGTTTCCTCAACCACATGCGATCCCTCGGCGTCACCAGTGCCTCCTTCCACAGTGCGACAAAGACAAAGCAACGTTGCCTTCCGTCCGCGCCATTGCAGCCACCACAGCGGTGAGCCCTGGTAGCGCTGCCCCAAGCCACACCACCATTGCTGCCTCCCAGCCCTCAGCAGCAACGATCCCTCCACACAGCGACCGCAATAAGCATCGCTGCCTCCCACGTAGCGACCACAACTACATCCCCGCATCCTCGCAACAACCCCTCATTCGCATAGTGCTGCCATTGATTGCATCACAATAGTAGCACCGAATAGGGCAGTGATTGATTCCTTAGTCTCGACACAAGAAATAGGAGTTAAGATTACATATTTGCAGACTTATGCAATGGCTACCGATAACTCAATGAAAGCACAAATGGAAGCATTGGAAATCAGAATTGAGAACTAGCTACAAGAAACACTTAATGATTTTAAAAAGAGCCTACTGGAGAGTCTCAGCAAATTTCAATAAGATGGGGGCTCAAGTTCTACGTTGCACAGATATGAAAATATAGGAAAAGGCCCCCAAGATTGTGACATAAACTACTCACACATGAAGGTGGATAGAAAGCTCGCCAAAATTGGTCAAACTTCTACAATGTTAGAATATCATAGCAGGTTTGAATGATTATCAAATCAAGCTAGAGATTGGCCTAAATGACAACTAGTGAGTACATTTATTGAAGGGCTTAATCCAGAGATTCGATGTGAAGTTAAAGCTCGTCAACCCCACACCATGATAGCTACGATTTTATTTGCACGCCTGCATGAGGAAAAAATCAATATGGAATATCATCGAAATAAAGGTGTAAATAAACAAGTGATCAACAAGTTGCCCACCCCATCTATTCCCAACCAAAACCTTGGCACCTGAAGACTAACCCAAGAAGAACTCAAGAAAAGATCAGCAAAGGGTTTATATTAGCATTGCGATGAAAAGTGGAGTAAGGAGCACCGATGCAAATAAGGAAAACTTCTGATGATTGAGACAATCGAGGAGGAACTAGAAGTAGAAGAGTTGGACTCTAATCATGAAGGTGTGGAAATTGATGAAGATATTGAAGCCATCATATATACAGTGCATGTATTGGCTGGCTACGCTAACCCATAAACTATGAAAATTGAAGGAACTTTGAAGCATCAGCCTATCACTATTTTGATTAATGCGTGTAGCACTAATAGTTTTATGAACAGGAAAGTTGTAGCCTAATTAGCTTACCACATTAAAGGCTGTGATAGATTCGAAATAAAGATTGCTGATGGACAGATTTTAACTTGTCATAGCAAATGTTCAAAGATAAAATTGATTATACAAGGCCAAGAGTTTCTTCCAATGATTACTACACTGAAAGGCTGACCTATTGCTTACACCATCAAAAAGTGGAGACCATACTTACTTGATCAATGGGTTGTGATGCGTTACAGATAGTCTATGACTGAAGTGCTGAAAGAGAAGCTCCCCGAGATTGATGCTGCTTAACCTTGAGGACAAGGCTGATTTGAAGAGGGAGGAATTATTAGGACCCTTTTTTTGAGCTTTTGAATAATATTTATTGAGTCCGTTTATTTCAGTTGTTTATTGAGTTTGTTTAGTTCAGTTAGATTCAGGTAGAGGTTTATTTAATATTTATTTATTATTACAGTCTAAGTGCCAATGGACTCTAGGTGAAACTTTATAAATAGTGATGTAATCGTTTATTTGAAATCAATCAAGAAATCAATTAATGAACTGTTATTCTAGTCTATGAACAAACCCTAGGAGGTCGATCCCCTCGAAGCAATCAAGGAGGCTGATCCCCTCAAAGCGATCAAGGAGGCTGATCCCCTCGAAGTGATCATTCCATTTTTATCTTTCTTCTTTTACGTTAAGACTTTAGGGTCTTATCAGGTTACTCTCATTTGGTTTGAAACCCAAGAGAGATAACATTTGCCAGCAACCAAGAGGCTCATTCAATTACACGTCCTCCCATGGTCAATGGGATAGATAACACATATTGAAAGACTAGAATGAGGATTTTTCTAATTTCAATAGATTTTGAGTTATGGAATCTTGTGGAAAATGCTTTCAAAAGTCTTCTCTTCCAATGAGCGATTGGAATGAGTTGGAGAAGAAGACTTTCACTTTAAATGCCAAGGCTATGAATGCCTTATTTTGTGCTTTGGATAAAAACTATTGAATCTCAGATTTTGATGATGAAATCAATTGATGTATTTGTGATCTAATGAGCATTTTGAGTAACACAGGGCTAACATCGATCAGAGAAGGCAAATTGATTAAAGCAGGAGGAATTGTACGTTGGGCCGGAGCGAACATGTTAGAAGACTAGACGTCGGGCTGAAGGAACGATCGACGTATCGGCAAAAGGCTTCGGGCCATGAATTCAGGCATTGGGCCTAGAAGAGTGGATATTGCGCCAAGGAGATCGGAGTTGCGGAGTCAACATGCCGATTGGGCAAAAGGCCGCAAAAGAGGACGATGTGCCGAAGGATCAAACGAAACGCCGTAAGAACCAATGACATGCCGGACAATATAGGATTTGCTTGTAATCGATTATGTCTAGATCAAGTTAGTTTAGAGTCTAATTGAGTTAGTTTAGAATATAATTATACGAACTCAATTAGGGGCTAGTTGGGCCAAAGTTTGGGCTATGTTGGGCCAAGTGAAAGGTCCAAACAGTGACCCAACAGGTGGCACCGTCGTGGCACAGTCTCCGAGACTGTGTTAGGTAGTGGTACCGCCTAGAGACAGTCTCCAAGAGACTATCAGGTGGTGGTATCACCCAGTGTTAGGGTGTCAAGCGGTGGTACCGCCAGACTGGGCGGTGGTACCGCCCAACACAAGCGATGGTACCGCCAGGACCCCGAAAATAGGGGATGAGACATTTTTAGGCTCCAAGTTTGAATCCACTTGAGGCCTATAAATACCCCTCTCATCCCTAGTTAAAATATACACAAGAATTGAGAGTGAAAAAGATAGAAAATGCTGTTATAATCTTGTGTGAACTCCTCTCAAACTCTAAGTGTTAGAGAAGTTTAAGAGAGGAGGTTGTGGGGGTGTAAACATTCTCTCCTGAGCTTGCAAAAGGAGAATAGAGTTGTAAAGAGGTGGTTGGTCTTTACCTATTGAAAGAAGATCGTTAGTGGATGCCGATGGCCTCGATGGAAGAGGAATCAGTGGAGTGGATGTAGGTCACGACGACCGAACCACTATAAAAATCTGGTTTGCATTTTTGTCTTGCAATTTGCTTTAATTGTAAACTACCTTACTTGCTATACTCTTCTGTATACTTTCAAAGTTATCCTCCGAAGATCAGTTTTATCATACGAAAGATTTCGAACCGACGTGATTTTATCCGCTACACTAATTCAATCGAGTACAATCAAGTGTCGATTTGTGAAACGACTTTTGATATTTGGCACACACTCAAAGTTACTCATGAAGGCACTAGTAAAGGAATCATAAATTAATCTTTTAGTTCATACTTATGAGTTGTTTCAGATGAAATCGAGTGAGACCATTGGAGACATATACACCCAATTTGCGGATGTCATCAATGATCTAAAAGGACTTAGTAAAAGTTTCTCGGATTTTGAACTTGTTAATAAAATCTTAAGATCCCTTCTAAAGAGTTGGGACCCTAAAGTAACGGCCATTCAAGAGGCCAAGGATTTAAATAACTTTCCTCTTGAAGAATTAATTAGGTCACTAATAACCTATGAGATGACTTATAATGCTCATGAAGAGCTTGAGAATAACCTTCCAAAGAACAGAAAGGATATGACACTAAGAACTTAAGAAGATCACTTGAAAGAAAATTCAAGTGATGAGGTCTATGATGATGACTTGGCACTCTTGACAAGAAAGTTTAAAAAATTCATAAAAAGGAATAAATTTAGAAATGACACTAAAAATAAATTTGAACCCAAAAAAGAACAAGTCATATGCTACGAATGCAAGAAGCCAGGACATTTCAAAAGTGAATGTCCCCAAGCAAAGAAGAAATAACCAAAGAAGAAGAAGGCTCTTAAAGCAACGTGGGACGACTCAAGTGCATCTGAGAAAGAGGAGCAAATCAACACCGAGCAAGTTGCTCACTATGCATTAATAACTATTGGAGATGGGGTAAGCAATTCGTTAGATGTAAATTTATCTTTTGATGAATTACTAAGTACTTTTCATGATTTATTCGATGAATGCAAATTAGTTAGTAAAAAATATAAATTGTTAAAAGAGGAGCATGTTTCTCTTGTTAATGATTTTGATAGACTAAAAATTGAGCATGATGATAGTTTAGCTCCTTGCACAAAATGTGATGAATTAGAAATACTTAGAAAGTAAAACTTATGACTCAAAGAAACCTTAGAAAAGTTTGAGGTGAGTAGCAAGTCAATTAACATGATACTTGCCAATAAGGGTCACGTTCATATAAAATGTGGAATTGGATTTGTGAGTAGCTCTCACCAAAATCTAACCACCTTTGTTAATGGCCCTACCTTACATATTTCACTCCGAAACAAATACAACTTCTGTTGCAAATTGGACATGTTGCGTACAAATGTCCATTTAAGAGATATAATCCACATAAATTAATTTGGGTTCCTAAAGGAACCTCAAATGACCCAATGCAACATGATAAGTTGTGTAGATCAATTTTTGAGGCATCCAAGGTCAAATGGGTACCTAAGAATCATCATTTTTTTGTAGAAATGTTTATTATCACAAGCTAGGAGCAAGAGATGGTACCTTGATAGTGAATGCTTAAGACATATGACCGAAGATCCATTTCAATTCTTTAAGCTCCCTAGCCTAGACGAAGGATATGTCACCTTCAAAGACAACAACAAGGGTAAAATCAATGGCAAAGGAACTGTAGGTAATAAATTCAACTTCTCTATTGAAGATGTGTTATTGGTTGATGGCTTAAAGCATAACCTTTTAAGCATTAGTCAATTGTGTGATAAAAGATACATCATTGTATTTGAATCCAAAGCTTGCATTATTGAATAACCACACAAAAACAAATCTATGATTGCCATAAAATAAAATAATATATATATTATCAACATTAATGATCTTTGTAATGAAATGTGCTTTTCGACTTTGAATAACGATGCTTGGCTTTGGCATAAGAGATTAGGTTATGTTAGTATGAAACTAATCTCTCAAATCTCATCTAAAAAACTTGTAAGAGGAATTCACATCAAGTTCGTTAATGACAATGTGTGTGATGCATGTCAACTAGGAAAACAAATAAAAAGTAGTTTCAAACCAAAGAACCAAATAAGCACCTCTAAACCATTACAATTGATCCATATGGATTTGTTCGGACCAATTATAGTAGATACACTTGGACTTTCTTCTTGGCACATAAAAGTGATTGCTTTAGGTATGTTTCTAAGTTTTGTAAACTTGTTCAAAATAAAAAGGGTTTTATGATTTCATCAATTTGAAGTGATCATGGTGGTGAATTTTAAAACCGTGATTTTCAAGATTTTTGTGAATCTAATGGATACAACCACAATTTCTCTACTCCAAAAAATCCTCAACAAAATGGAGTAGTAGAAAGCAAAAATAGAAATTTACAAGAAATGATAAGAACCATGTTACACGATCATAGCCTACCTAAATATTTTTGGGCCAAAGCCATAAATATGACATGCTATATCATGAATAGGGTTCTAGTAAGACCATTACTTTCCAAAACTTTTTATGAGTTATGGAACAACAAAAAACCTAACTTTTCATATTTTAAAGTTTTTGGGTGTAAATGTTTTATCTTGAATGAACAAGATGCCTTAGGAAAATTTGATGCAAAATCCGATGAAGGAATTTTTCTTGGCTATTCTTTTATCTCTAAGGCCTTTCATATTTTCAACAAAAGGACTTTAGTTATAGAAGAGTCTATTCATATTGTTTTTAATGAAGTTTTCGAAGTTAAGAAAAATGAGTTTGATGATGATCTTAATTTTGATGCTTTGAATTTAAATAAAACCCTTTCTCCAAATAGCAACTTATATGCATCTTTTTCCAAAACATCCTTACCCAAGGAATGGAAGTATGTAGATGCTCATCCTAAGGAGCTAATTATAGGAGACACATCAAAAGAGGTTCAAACTCGTTCTTCTCTTAAGAATTTTTGTGCCAATGTTGCTTTTCTCTCTCAAATTGAACCTAAATGCATTGACGAGGCCTTGAAAGATGATTTATGGGTTATCATAATGCAAGAAGAGTTGAACCAATTTGAGAGAAATAAGATATGGAAGCTTGTTTCAAGGCCAAATGACCATTTAATTATTGGTACTAAATGGGTCTTTAGAAACAAGCAAGATGAATTTGGTATCGTGATTAGAAAAAAGGCTAGATTAGTGGCCAAGGGTTTCAACCAAGAAGAAGGTATCGATTATGAAGAAACCTTTGCTCTTATGACATGATTAGAAGCCATAAGGATGCTCTTTGCCTAAGCTAGTAGTAATAATTTTAAGTTATTTCAAATAGATATTAAAAGTGCTTTTCTTAATGACTTTATTTCCAAAGAAGTTTATGTTGAACAACCTCCCAGATTTGAGAATGATAATTTCCCTAATCATATGTTCAAATTGACTAAATCTCTCTATGAATTGAAACAAGCCCCAAGGGCTTAGTATGATAGACTTAGCTCATTCCTTATTCAAAATAATTTCTCTAAAGGTAAGGTTGATACCATATTATTTATTAAAAATTTTAAAAATAATTTTCTTATTATTCAAATTTATGTTGATGATATTATTTTTGGTTCCACGAATGAATCTTTATGCAAATCATTTGCCAAAAGTATGAACCAAGAATTTGAAATGATTTTAATGGGTGTATTAACTTTCTTTTTAGGCTTGCAAATCAAACAACTTAATGATATCATTTTTATTAATCAAATAAAATATGTATTAGACTTGTTAAAATGATTTAATATGGATAGTTCAAAAGCTATCAATACTCCTATGAGTACCTCCTATGATTATTTTTTAAGATAATCATAGATCTATTTTTGTATGGTATTTCAATGATACAAGCATTAGATTCAAATTTGATAATATATCATTTATCACATAATTGACTAATGTGGTATTTCTATGCTTTAAACCATCTATTAATAAAAAAATTTCAATCAAAAGGTTTGATTTGTTACCTATATTTCCTTTTTCACTAATTATTTCTTTATTGTTGTCTCCTAAGGTGACAAATCCTTCATCTTGGCTAGTGAGTTTAGAAAAATGTGTTGGATCTCCGATCATGTGCCTTGAGCATCCACTATTAAGGTATCATCTCTTGCTCTTAGCTTATGATTGTAGATATATTTACAAGAAAGAGGGTTTTCTTTTAGGTACCTATTTAACCTTGGGTTCCTCATAAATAGATCTACCTATCATTGAATGATTTATGGTTCCTTTAGGAACCTAAACTAATTTGTGTGAACTAAACTGTTTAAATGGATATTTGTAAGCAAAATGACCACATCTTCCACAAAAATTATATTTTTCTCCCAGTAAGTAGGTCCTTTAACGAAGATAGTTGGCTTTTGTTGAGTGTTACTCATAAAGCCAATTCCTTCTTTCCTATGAACATGACCCTTATTAGCAAGGATCATGTTTATAGATTTATGCCCTATTTTAAATATTTCTAATATTTTTTGTAGTAAGATATTTTCTTTCTTAAGTGAATCTATCTTATTACACTTAGTGAACGAAGCTAACATACTATCAACATGCTCATTTTTTAATTTATCAAATTCATTACAAGAGAAGCATGCTCTTTTATTAATAATTTATATTTTTTACCAACTAATTTACATTCATCAAATAAATCATAAAAAACACTTAATAATTCATCAAAAGAGAAATGAGCTTCAATTGAGTTGCTTACCTCATCGCCAAATGCCATTAATGTGTAGTTTGCAACTTCTTCTTTGTTGGTTGGCTCCTCGTCTTCAGATGCACTTGAATCGTCCTAAGTCGCCTTAAGTGCCTTCTTTTTCTTTGATAGCTTCTTCTTCACTTTGGGATATTTATTTTTTAAGTGCCCCGACTTCTTGCATTCGTAGTATATGATTGTATCCTTTTTTAGTTCATTTTTGTTCTTAGTATCTTGTTTTACAAAATTTGTTTTGTTTCTTCTTATGAATCTTTTGAATTTTCTTGTTAGATGTGCTAATTCCTCATCATTGCTTGAGCTTTCACTCAAGTGGTCTTCTTTATTTCTAAGTGTTATAGCCTTCCTATTCTTTGGAAGGTTATTCTCATGTTCATCATGTGCCTTGCACGTCATTTTGTAGGTCATTAATAACCTAATAAGTTCTTCAAGAGCAAAGTTCAAGTCTTTTGCTTCTTGTATTGCTGTCACTTCTCAACTTTTCGAAATGGATCTTAGTATTTTATTGATAATATTAATATTAGAAAAACCTTTATCAAGTGCTTTCAAACTATTGACGACATTCGTAAAATGGGCATACATATCTCCAATGGTTTCGCTTGGTTTCATTCGAAACAACTCAAAATTATGTACTAAAAGATTAATTTTTGACTCTTTAACCCTACTTGTGCCTTCGTGTGTGACTTTGAGTGTGTACCAAATCTCATGTGTTGTTTCGTATATAGAAACCCGATTAAATTTGTTTTTATCAAGACCACAAAACAAAACTTTCATTGCTTTAGCATTCAAGGAGAAGGTCTTCTTTTCCAAATTATTTCATTTGTTCATTGGTTTGGAAGACTTCTCAAAACTGCTTTCAACAATGTTTCACAATTTGAAATCTATAGAAAGTAAGAAAAGTCTGCTAGGAACGAGTCGGCACTAAGAGTGGGGGTGAATTAGTACAGCGGTAAAAACGTCGATTTCGGAAAATATTCATTTGTTGAAAACCGACCGAAAAGATATTAACTTAGAAGCATAAGGGAGTGTAGTGAAAGCAATAAGAAGGTAAAGCAGTTTGTAGTAAAGGTAAATTGCTCAAAAGGAAATGCAAACCGATTTATAGTGGTTCGGTCATTGTGACCTACATCTACTCCCGATTCCTCTTCCATTGAGGCCACCGACATCCACTAATGGTCTTCCTTCAATAGGTGAAGACCAACTACCCTTTTACACTGCTCTTCTCCTTTTCACAGATTTAGGAGAGAACCTTTTACAAGCACACACTCCTCTCTAAATAGAATTCTAAGTTTAAGCTAGAGGAGGGGATCTTTCAAATAATTTCTATAGCGTTTTCTCACTTTTAAGTTCTCTGTGCTTGTATATATTAATCAGGGATGAGAGGGGTATTTATAGGCCTCAAGTAGATTCAAACTTAGAGCCTAAAAATGTCTCATCTCGGGTCCTCCGAGTATTGGCGGTACCATCGCTTGTGCTGGGCAGTACCACCGCCTATAGCACTGATACTAACACTAACACTAGGCGGTACCACCACTCAGTCTGGCGGTACCGCCTAACACCCTACCATTGAGTGGTACCATCACCCAGTCTGGCGGTACCATCACCTAGTCTGGCGGTACCACCGCTTGACAATCTCTCGAAGACTATGTCTGGGCGGTACCATCGCCTAACACAGTCTTGAAGACTGTGCCACAACAGTGCCACTTATTGGGTCACTATTTAGACCTTTCAATTAGCCCAACACAGCCCAAACTTAGGCTCAATTGGCCTCTAATTGATTTGGACCAATTCCAACCCAATTATGTGCTAACTATGAATTTTAAGGCATACACTAAGCTAATTAAGTTCGGTAAGTCTTGGTTTCTTCCGGCGAGTTTCCAACGATCTTCTGGCGAACTTCTAATGATCTCTCAACAATGTTCCAGTGAACTTCCAGTAAGCTCCTGGACTTCACAACGATATTCTTAGCGAGTTCCGACGAGCTTCTTTGGCAAGCTCCTGGACTTCTCGAACAATTTCGGTAGACCTTTCAATGAACTCTCGAACTCCCAATGAAATCTCATTATTAACTCTGGGACTTCATTTTGCTTTATATCTTGCTATCATAGTTAATCCTGCACACTTAAAACACACTTCGATCTAGACAATTATTACAAAGCTTGAATCAAGTGTTGTTTAGCATGTCATTGGTTTATCGACGCTTCATCCAATTATTCGGCGCATCGTCCTCTCTTACAACCTATTGACCAATCGGTTAGTTGACCTCCGCAACTCCGATTATCTTAGCGCAATTTATGCTCTTCTTGGCCCGATGCCTGACCCCATGGCCGGAAGCTTTCTATTGATACGTTGACCGATTCTTCGGCGCGATATCCAATCTTCTAACATGTTTTTTTTCGGCCGGACATGATTATTCCTATTTTAATTATCTCTCCCTGATTGAAGCTTCCTATGTCACTTAAAACACAGATCAAATCATAAATATTATCAATTGGTTTTCATCATCAAAATTTGAGATTCAACAGATTATCATTCTAGTTTTCTAATACGTGTAGTCCATCCCATTGAACATAGGAGGATGAGTGATAGAAAGACCCTCGTGGTTGCTGGAAAAAGCCATTTCTCTTAGTGTTATACCAAACGAGAAAAACTTGGCTTTGATACCAATGTTATGATCAAGTTGACACTAAGAGGAGGGTTGAATTAGTGCTTTCATAAAAATATCGAGTCAAAAAACCTTGTTTCAATTAAATGTGTATCGAAAATATGTTTAACATAAAGAAAGTATAAAGTAGAGTAAGCAGTCAAGTCAATAGGTAATATAAAGAAAAAAGTAGAATAAAGATGATAAGGAAAATATCACACTGGATTTATAGTGGCAACCACCCTCTTACAATACTTTCTCCCTTTTATAGATTTATGAGATAACCCTTACAAGTCTCACACCTCTCTTAGATTGATCACAAAGCTAAAGAAATAGGGGGAGGACACTTAGCACTCTTTTAATACTTCCACAACCTAATATCACAAGACTTTTATTTACACATTCATGCTCTTTCATGCAAGAAAGAGTGGGATATTTATAGACCCTAATAGCTTCAAAAATGGAGTAAAAAAGTGTCTTATCTCAAGTTTCCGGGGTACTAGCGGTACCATCGCCAGTACTAGGTGGTTCTACCACCTACAGACTGACACTAAGTGATACCACTGCCTAGTCTGGGCGGTACCACCGCTTGACAACATTGACTGCCAGTAGTATCACCGCCCAGACCACTTGGGAGGCTAAGCCTCAAGCGGTACCACCACCCAGTCTGGGCGGTGTCACCGCCCGATGTGCCTCCAAGTGGCTGAATGGGCCATCTAACCAACCCAATTCAGCCCTATTAAAGGCCCAATTGGCCACTAATTGAGTCAGTAGGATTTCTCCCAAAACTAACTCAAATTAAAGTCCTAAATATGATAGTTTAGGCTAAAACAATTACACTACTTATAATCTAAGTTGTCCTGCACGTTAATAGTTCAATCGAACTCTCGGTGAACTTCTGATGAACTCTCGACAATCTTCCGGTGAGCTTTCGGCAAACTCTCGGCGAACCTCCAGTGAGCTTTCGGCAAACTCTTGGCGAACCTCCAGTGAGCTTTCGGCAAACTCTTGGCGAACCTCCAGTGAGCTTTCGGCAAACTCCTGGCGAACCTTCGGTGAGCGTTCACTACATCGTCTGATCCTTCAGTGTATCGCCTAATTCATTCGGCCCGATGCTCGATTATTGAGTCTAGCCCAACTTCAATTCTTCTTTAATCGTTTTGTCTTTCTCACGATCGTAGTTAGTCCTACATCACTTATCCTAACACATGGATTAGATCATTAATTCACTAATTGATTTCATCATTAAAATCTGAAATTCAATAGCTTAAAGCTACTTGGGATGATTCGAGTGCATCGAAAGACGAGGAGTCAACCAACAAAGAAAAAGTTGCTAACTACGCTCTGATGCAGTCAATGATGAGGTAAGAGGCTCAATCAAATCTTATTTAGCTTATGATGATTTACTTATCGCTTTTAATGATCTATATGATGAATGTAAGCTAGCTGGTAAAAAATATAAGTTGTTAAAAAAGTAGCATACTTCTCTTGTTAGTAAATTTGATAAGTTAAAAAATGAGCATGATGATAGTATATTCGCTTCTTGCACTAAGTGTGATGAGATAGATTCACTTAGAAAAGAAAATATATTACTATAAGAAATATTAGAAAAAATTAAAATAGGTAATAAATGTCTAAACATGATCCTTGTTAATAAGGGTCATGTTCATAGAAAGGAAGGAATTGACTTTATATGTAACACTCAACAAAAGCCAACCATCTTTGTTAAAGGACCTACATTACATGTCTCATCTAGAGAAAAATATAATATTTATGAAAAATATGGTCATTTTACCTGCAAATATCCATTTAAAAGGTATAGTCCACACAAATTAATTTGGGTTCCCAAAGGAATCATAAATCACTTAATGATAGATAGATCTATTTATGAGGGACTCGAGGTTAAATGGGTACCTAAAAGAAAACATTCTTTCTTGTAGATATGTCTACAATCATAAGCTATGAGCAAGAGATAATACCTTAATAGTGGATGCTTAAAACATATGATCAGAGATCCAACATACTTTTCTAAGCTCACTAGCTAAGACGAAGGATTTATTACCTTCGGAGACAACGACAAAGGAAAAATTATTAACAAAGGAAATATAGGTAACAAATCAAACCTTTTAATTAAAGATGTGTTATTAGTAGATAGTTTAAAACATAATCTACTAAGCATTAGTCAATTGTGTGATAAAGAATATATTATTAAATTTGAATCTAATGCTGGTATTATTGAAATACCACACAAAAATAGATCTATGATTGCCTTAAAAGATAATATTGTGTATACTATTGATATTGATGATTTTTATGAGAAAACATATTTTTTGGCTTTAGATAATGATGTATGGCTTTAGCATAGGAGATTAGGTCATGCTAGCATGAAACTAATCTCTCAAATTTTAACTAGAGAACTTGTAAGAGGAATGCCTAGCATCAAGTTTGTCAAAGACAAAGTTTGTGATGCTTGTTAATTAGAAAAATAAATAAAAAATAGTTTCGAATCAAAGAATCAAATAAGTACCTCTAGGCCACTATAATTGATCCATATAGATTTATTTGGACCAATTGATATAACAAGTCTTGGAGGTGGTAAATATGCTTTTGTAATTGTTAATGATTTTAATAGATACACTTGGACATATTTTTTGGCTCACAAAAAGTGATTATTTTAAATATTTCTTGAAATTTTGTAAATTTATTCAAAATGAAAAGGGTTTTATGATTTTATCTATTTGTAATGATCACGGTAGTGAATTTGAAAACCATGATTTTCAAAATCTTTATGAGTCAAATAAGTACAACCATAATTACTATATTCCAAGAAATCCACAACAAAATAGAGTAGTTGAAAGAAAAAATAGGAGCTTACAAGAAATGACAAGAACCATGTTAAATGATCATAGCCTACCGAAATATTTTTGACTGAAGCTATTAACACGGCATGCTATGTCATGAATAGGGTTCTCGTAAGATCATTACTTTTCAAAACTCTCTGTGAATTATGGAACAACAAAAGACCCAATATTTCATATTTTAAAGTTTTCGATTGTAAAGGTTTTATTTTAAATGAAAAAGATCTTTAAGAAAATTTGATGCAAAATCTAATTAAGGCATTTTTCTTAGTTATTCCTCTATGTCTAAAGCTTTTCGTGTCTTCAATAAAAGAACTTTAGTTATAGAGGAATATATTCATGTTATGTTTAATGAGCTTCCCAAGTTTAAGAAAAATGATTTTGATGATGATCCTAATTTTGATGTTTTAAATTTGAATAAAAACTCTCCTCCCCCAAGAAACTTAGATGCATCTTCTACCAAAGAATCCTTACTTAAGGATTGGAAGTATGTAGATCCTCATCCCAAAGAGCTAATCATTAGAGATATATCAAAAGGTATTTAAACTCACTTTTCATTTAATAATTTTTGCACTAATACAGCCTTCTTGTCTCAAATTGAACTAAATGCATTGACAAAGCCTTGAAAGATGATTAATGGGTCTTTGCAATGCATAAGGAATTAAATCAATTTGAGAGAAATGAGGTATGGCAGCTTGTTCCTAGATCTAGTGACAATTTAGTAATTGGTACTAAATGGGCCTTTAGAAACAAGTAAGATGAACTTGGTATCGTGGTTAGAAAGAAGGCTAGATTAGTAGCCAAAGGTTTCAACTAAGAAGACGGTATCGATCATGAAGAAATATTCGCTCCTGTGGCTAGACTTGAAGCCATAAGGATTCACCTTACTTGTGCTAGTTGTAATAATTTTAAGTTATTTCAAATGGATATTAAAAGTACTTTTCTTAATGGCTTTATTTCTAAAGAAGTTTATATTGTACAACCATCCAGATTTGATAATATAATTTTTTTAATCATGTTTTTAAGTTGTCTAAGGCTCTCTATGGTTTGAAACAAGCCCTAAGAGCTTGGTATAAGAGACTTGTTCCTTTCTAATTACGAATAATTTTATGAAATGCAAGGTCGATACTATATTATTTATTAAATATTTTAAAAATAATTTTCTCATTGTTCGAATTTATGTTGATAATATCATTTTCGAATCTTCAAATGAGTCTTTATGTGAATCTTTTGTCAATAGTATGAGCCATGAATTCGAAATGAGTTTAATGGAGGAATTAACCTTTTTCCTAGGCTTATAATCAAATAACGTAGTGATGAAACTTTTGTTAGTCAAACTAAGTATGTATTAGATTTTCTAAAATGATTTAATATGAATAGTGCTAAGGCTATAAATACACCAATGAGCACTTCTAAAAATTAGATATGAACATTAATGGAGAAGGTTTTGATCAAAAGACTTATAAGGGTATGATAGGTAGTTTATTATACCTCACAACAATTATACCTAATATTATGTTTAGTGTTAGATTATGTGCTAGATTTTAGTAAAATCCCAAGTAATCTCACTTAAAAGTTGTTAAAAGAATTTTTAGATACCTAAAATGAATTAATATAGGATTATGGTATCCAAAAACTAAAAATCTTGAATTGATTGCTTATGTCGATGTTGATTTTGTTGGTTGTCAAATAGATAGAAAAAGTATATCTGGAACATGTCAACTTTTAGGTCATACACTTGTCTCTTGGTCTTCCAAGAAACATAACTCGGTTGCATTATCTATAACTGAAGCTGAGTATATAGCAGCAGGTGCATATTGTGTACAAGTTATATGAATGAAAAACACTTTAAAAGTTTATGGAATTCACTTGAAAAATATACCTATAAAATGTGATAACGTTAGTGCAATATATTTAACAAAAAATCTCATTCAATACTCTAGAACTAAACATATTAATATTAGGCATCATTTTATAAGAGATCATGTTAATAACCATGATATATTTCTAGAATTTATTGATACAAAATATCAATTAACTGATATTTTTATAAAACCATTAAATGAGGAACAATTTGATTTTATTAGAAGAGAATTAGGTATGTTAAATCTTTCTGATGCATGAGTTCCTCTTTTATATTTTTCGGATTTCTTGACTTTTGAAAATTAAGTTTTCTTTTTCGAGATCGTTTACTATCATTCCTTCTTTTTACAATCCAGAAAAGAAGAGATATAATTTATAGATCATTTGTATATTTGATCTTTTATGAGCTAATCATTTTCATATGAATCCTTCCTATTTCTATTTACGAAAGTAGAACTTCGTTTCATGGAATGACTTGATATGATATTTACGCAAATGAGTATTTGCACTATATAATTATTGTGATCTTACTTGTCCCAAAAGAAAATGAGGCAAGAGTACTTGCTTGCTGCATTTAAAAAAAAAGCAAAAATGCTAGACAAAGAAAACCAACAACGATAACTTGAGCAAACTAGTGCACTGACGGTGGCATCACTGGACTGGTAGTAGCATTGCAAGTACGCATTGCTTATAGGCTGTAGCACTGCCCAGCTAGCGATACCACCGCCCACAACCTTGCCCTATAAAAACCAAGAGCCGACGGTGGAACCGACCCCAACCCTCTCTACACCCCTCTAAACTGCTCCACACCCCTTATTCCTCTTACTCTCCCTTTAGAAACTCAAGAAAACCACTATCCTTTATAAAGCTAAGGATCAATCTCAAAACCACCTTTTGGTGATCACAAGAAGATTAAACTACAAAGGTAATTCCTAAACTCAATTATTTCTCTCATTCTCCATTTATTACTTGTTCTTGCCTCTTATTTTTTTAATATATATAGTCCTCATGGCATCTAGAAGATCCTCAAGGGACAATAGAAAGAGGAGATTAGATGAAACCTTTGATTCTATACTCTTTGATTCCCCTCAATATGCTCTTAAATTCTCAACATTTGAGTCTAGAAGTGTACATAAGAGAAAATATGTAGACCTAAAAGAATTGAGTGATTTAAAACAATTTCAATGGTTCGCTAATTTAGATGTCCTTCTAATTCTTCAAATAAGTGAACTTATTTATCCTAGACTTGTTTGGTTATTTTAAAATAACTTGCATATGGATGAACATAATAGGGTGTCCACTTATCTCTTAGGGCATCACATACCCATTATGGATAGTGTAATTTGCAACCTAATAGGAATTACTAAGAAAAAAATTGTTATTTTAGAGGATAATGGAACACAGAATCGGTTCTGATCACATATTCTGAGGCTATATGTACTATTTTTGGCAACCCAAATTTGTCTATTGTTCCAAAAATTATTAACATTTGCTACCTTTCAATACAAAATTGCTTCATCACATCATGATAAGTATTCTACTTCCAAAACAATACCATCATGATAAAATTAATCAAATGAAATTAGGAACAATGTATTGGATCATAGTAGGACATGATAACTATTTTGGATATCTCATACAACAAAACATGATTAAACTATTAACAAAAGATATGATGCTTCCATATGGTGGTTTGATTACTAGACTAATGCATACACATGACATAGTCATTCCACCAAACGAAGAAACTTTGAAACTAGATAGATTTAATGTCATAAATAGAAACCTATCATAAATAGAAACCTATTAAGAAGATTAAGATGTATAGTAAGAAATAAGGTTTGGACTAAATTACTTAGGAGGACTGATCCTCCCCCACCTGAACTAGAACTAGAAACACCTATATAGAGGGAAAGTCAATCTCCTCCTACTAGTCCCTTTGAGGCAATACTTCCAACAGAGCTAGCACCCTCCTCATCTACCGATGCCGATGACTCGACTGAATCGAATTGAACTATGTCAAGATTAAATCTTAACCAAGTTATAGTAAATTCATCGATAGCTTAATACTTTGGTTAGGCATTTTAATTTACCACCACTTGAATAGCTTGTGAATGTCTTTTTTCTGTTAATGACAAAGGGGGAGAAGTCAACAGATTCTTTCATGTACTCTCTAATGTTACCATGCATGATGTTTTGTACACTTTGATATAATGCAATGGATTCTTCCATGTACTCTTTAATGTTACCATGCATGATGTTCTACACACTTTGATATGATACAATGCATGAAATGATGAATGCTTTAGTATCACAAATGTTATGGCTAAAGTAATGTTGATTTATTTTTGGTATCATGTAAGTTGTAATGTTTTGACATTATGCATGTTAAATTTTAATAATTTCAAACTATAATGATGCACAACTTTGATATGATATATTACATTTGATCACTATGATCGAAATAGTTTTACTTAAATTCAAGGGTTGTGATTTTTTTGAATTCAAGTTTGCCTTATCTCAATATGGCATATAGATAGGGGGAGTCAAGATTTACTCCGTCATCAATTGGTTGTCATCATCAAAAAGGGGAAGATTATTGAATCCCAAATTTTGATGAGGAAATCAATTGGTGAATTAATTATCTAAATCATGTGTTGAGATAAGTGATGCAGGACTAACTACGATCATGAGAAAGGCAAAACGATTAAAGAAGAATCAAAGTTGGGCTGGAGTCAATAATCAGACATCAAACCAAATGAATCAGGGATACACCGAAGGATTGGATGATGTAGTGAAAGCTCATCGGAAGTTCGCCGGGAGTTCGTCAAAAGCTCACTAAAAGTTCATCGAAAGCTTACCAAAAATTTATCGAAAGCTCGTTGGAAGATCATTGAGAGTTCGTCGGAAGTTCACCGAGAGTTCAATTGAACAATTGATGTGCCAAACAACTTAGATTACTTGTATCATAATTGTTTTAGCCTTAACTATCATAATTAGGACTTTAATTTAAATTAGTTTTGAGAGAAATCCTACTAACTCAATTAGGGATCAATTGGGCCCAAAATAGGGCTAAATTAAGCTGGTTGGATGGCCCATTCAGCCACTTGGAGTCACGTTAGGCAGTGGCACTGCCCAAACTGGGTGGTGGTACCGGTTGAGACTCAACCTCCTGCTAATCAAGGTGTCATGCAAGCCAATCATGTGAGTGATGGCACATGTGATATGATACACATTCTTTTTTCTTATTATATTTTGGTATTTTATCACTTTATATTACTTGTTGTGTGTGTGTGTATATATATATATATATATATATATATATAGTGACGTTCATGGATCTATGCAATGGGAATCAGATCATGATGAGATCACGATAATGAAACTGATTCACCTTTAAATACAAACCCTAAATAATCCTGGTCATAGATTACTCGAAAGGGACATCGAGATAACTAAACAGATTGGTGTGTTGTATACTCGTCCATATGATAGAGGCAGCTAGTCTCATAGTTGCTCGTGTGGGGACACTAAGGAAATAGTGTAGGTGCTCATTGGAGAATGAGTTCATTGATTGATTCGCTCATAAAATACTGGATGGTTGATGATGCCTTACTATCATATAGTGATTTTGTAGTCCTAGTAGTGTATCTAGTCCTTAGACTTGAGACACCAAGGATGTCCTGTATGAGTACTCCACTCTTTGATACCAGACTTATAGGTTTGAAAGTTTCAGATCTAGTACAGCGGGTCATTGGGAGTGCTAGCTACCTTACAAGGGCTATTGAGTGTCGATAGAGGATCATCCACTCTCGGTATCATGAGAGGAATATCATATGTGTTCTTACTTAAACAAATCCTTGGCCAAGGTCATTCAGATTGAGAGAGAAAGAGTTCTCTGAGAGAATCCGATTAGAGCAAGACTCGAGGAGAAACCGTATGGGCCGGACAGCATCATGCCCAATATATGGTCTCTGGGATATTAGATGGATGACGGACTATAGGTACATGGTAACTAAGAACATATTGGTCCAAAGGATTGGATTCCCTTGTATCGTCTGGGGATTGCGGCGTACTGGCCAAGTACGTCCTTAGTCGATGAGTCAAGTGAATTATTATGGAGATAGTAATTCACTGAGCCAGAAGGAGTTCTGACAGGTATGACTCACGGCCAACTCGATATTGGGCCTAGAGGGTCATACACATATGATAGGTGTTGTGACGAGTAGAGGTTCGGATATGAGATATCCGTTGGAGCCCCTATCTTATTGGATATCCAATAAGCCCATAAATTATTAAATCCCATGGATAAGATCCAATAAGAGCTAATAATAGATTATTGAGTAGAAACCCACTAATATAATAGGCTTGAGTAATTGGATGGAGATCCAGTACCCAATAGGGCAGGATCCATTCGGGTTAACTAGGAGTCTCTATAAATAGGATGGAACTAAAGGCCCATAGGTTAGGGCTTCTAAGTAGCTACCTCCTATTCTCCTCTCCCCTTCTCCTCCTTAGATAGCAGGCCTAGAGATTTGAGGAGCATCGTTGCAGTCCTGCTGTGTGGATCACCGCTAGAGAGGAGAATGCTTAACCTCTTTCATCCATTTTTACAGATCTGTAGGGATTCAGGGATATACAATCTCCCTATGTAACACAATTGTCTCACGTGTGATTTTTTGTGTCGCGGGTTTTGCATACCAATCTTCACATGATGACAAACATATATTGAAAAATTTGAGGTTTTTGTTTTTTGTTCTTCCGCTGCACATGTGATGTCGTCCCTAGATTTCCCAACACCTCTCAAGTGGTCTAGGCGGTGCTACCACCAGCAATTAATGCTGCCATGTAGTGGTATCACCCTATCGGGTGGTGGTACTGCCATAGTTTGATCTTCAAGACTTTACCAAGTAGTTGTACCACCTAGTATTAGTCTATAGGCGATGGTACTGCCCAATAATGGTGGTGGTACTGCTAGTAACCAGAAAACCCGAGATGAGATACTTTTTGGCTCCATTTTTAAACAAAAATCTTGAGATTTTGGGTTATAAAAATCCATGAAAGAGCACAAAAGTAAAAACAAAAATCTTGAGATTTTGGGTTATAAAATTGCTTAGTGTCCTCCTCATACCTTTCTAGTTTTGTGATCATTCAAGATAGTGTGAGGCTTGTAAAAGGTTATCTCTTCAACTTGTAAAAAGGAGAAAATATTGTAAGAAGGTGGTTGGTCTTCACCCATTGAAGGAAGACCATTAGTAGATGCCGGTGGTTTCAACGAAGGAGGAATCAGAAATGAATGTAGGTCACGATGACCAAACCACTATATATCTAGTGTGTTTTCTTTCTGTGCCATTTCTTTCATGCTTTTCATTCTCATCACTCACTAATTTACTTGCGTATTGCCCTCAACCACTTACAAATGTTTTCAAGTTTAAATACTTTTTCGGATACAAGCTTTATTGAACGAATTGTTGAATCAACATTGGTTTTATCGAAAGCACTAATTCACCCCCCCCCCTCTTAGTGCCAACTTGATCCTAACAGTTTCGTATATAGAAACATGATTAAATTCATTTTTATCAAGAGCACAAAACAAAACATTTATCGCTTTACCATTCAAGAAGAAAGTCTTTTCTAAATCATTCTATTCATCATTGGTTTGGAAGACTTCTCAAAACTGCTTTCAATAATATTCCATAACTCAAAATCTATAAAAAGTAAAAAAATTCTCATTCTAGTTTTCCAATACTTATAGTTCATCCCATTGAACATAGGAGGATGAGTGATAGAAAGACCCTCTTGATTGCCAGTAAAAACCATTTCTGGGTGCTTGACTTAGAGTAAGTGAACTAAGCAATTAACTTAGAGAATAATAGCAATCAAAAGTAGAATGTAAATGCAAACTAAGTTTATAGTGGTTCGATCGTCGTGACCTACATCCACTCCTGATTCCTTTTCCGTTGAGGCTACCGACGTTCTTTCAATGAGTGAAGACCAACTACCCTCTTACAACTCTTTCTCCTTTTCACAGGGTTAGGAGACAACCTTTACATGTCTCATACCTCTCTTAGAATGATTATAAAAGTTAAGAAAGAGGAGAAGGACACTTTGCACTTTTTTAAGACTTTTACAACTCAGAATCTCAAGACTTTTATTCTCAATTTTATGCTTTATAAGTAGGAAAGTGTTAGGGTCCTTTTATTTTTTGAGCTTTTAAATAATATTTATTGAGTCTTTTTAGTTCAGTTAGAGTCGGAACTCTATAAATAGAGATATAACTGTTTCTTTTGGTAATCAAGGAAATATTATTCAGTATTTTGACAAACCCTCGGAGGCCGATCCCCTCGAAGTGATCATCCCTTTTCCTTCTTTCATTGACGATAAGACCCTAGAGTCTTATCATTTGGTATCAGAGCAGTGATCCTTGGCATTCTCGCTGTAGTATTAACGTAGCTATAATAATAATAATAAAAATTTTGTGTGAGAAAGGGTGAAGCCAACAGCCACGCACGTGGATCCTTCTCAACCGAGAAGGAACCTTTGCTTCCTGGCCTCGACCACCACTGCCTCTTCTCCACTATTGGCGCTGCTTCCCGACCAGCGACCACTACCGCCACTCCTCCCCGGTCAGCGCCCACCGTCGCCACTATGCCCCGACCAGCAACCTTCTCTCCTCGCTTCCCTGTCTCGCTCCAGCAAGAAGGTGCGGTCGTTGTTTCCCAACCAGTGGACCACCCCTCGTAGCCGCCCATCGGTGATGCAGCCCTAGCCGCATCATCGCTCCCAACCACCGCCGGTCATGATCATTCGGCATCGCCAGCGGCTTCCCCTATGGTGTGATAGAAATAGAGTATCCTCTGCTACCGCAGCAACCGATCTACCCTACCACTGCGAGCGCCGACTGCCACCACCGTCGTCGTTATTTCCCAACCGACGACGACTGCCAATGATTCCTCTTCTCCACCGCAACCTCAACCCCGGCCCTTGAACACCTTAACCCCCTTACTCTGCATCATTGCTGTAGCCCCCTTCTCTGCATCATTGCCGCTACTTCCCGGTCGGTGACGACGAGCACTAATTCCTCTTCTCCACCACAGCCTCAACCTTGGCCACTTCAACACCTCAACCCCCTTGCTCTGCATCATTACCGCAGCCCCCTTCTCTGCATCATTGCCACAACCTCAACTCCCTTGCTCTGCATCATTGTCGTAGCCCCCTTGCTTTGCATCATTGTCGCAACCGCCGGTTGCCACCATTGCAGCCTCAACCCTGGCCGCTTCAATACCACCTCCCTTTTGTTCTGCCTCCGCTGCTGCAGTTGCTAGTTGCCATCACCACAGCCTCAACTTGACTACTTGACGATCGCTTGGGTCACAGCAATCACAATCGTTGCCTTTTAGCTATGGCGCTCTCATCTCATGCAGCGATAGAAACTCGGGGAAGCAACTCTTCCTCCTCACAGTGACCGCAGCACTGCCCTTAGCGTCCGCTTCCTTGATAGATTCACATCCATATTATTGATGCCCTTGACTAGACATTAGAAATAAGAATTAGGGATTATTGATTTGTAGTCTTACACAATGGCTACCGATAACTCAATGAAAACACAAATGGAAGCGTTGGAAACCAGAATTGAGAATCGACTATAAGAAACCCTTTGAACAGGATGGGATCTCAAGTTCCACTTTGAACAGATTGGGAGATACAGGAAAATGGCCCCAAGATTATGACACACACTACCCACGTATTAAGGTAGAATTTCCAAGATGGGAAGATGAGGATCCGACCAGTTGGATCTTTAGGGTGAATTTTTTTTTTATTTTCATAGGACCCTAGAAGAATCTAAGGTAGAAATTGCCTCAATCCAGCTGGATGGAGATGTAATCTAATGGTACGATTGGTATGAAACTTGCCATGGAGTTCCTTCGTGGGAGTAGTTCAAAAGAGGGCTTCTTGTTTGCTTTAGCCTATCAGAATATGAGAATGTTGATGGATAGCTTATCAAAATTCGTAAGACTTCTACAGTGTTGGAATATTAGAGTAGGTTTGAAAGATTGTAAAATCAAGCTAGAGATTGGTCGGAACGATAACTTTTGAGTACATTTATTGAAGGGCTTAATCCAAAGATTCAGTGTGAAGTTAAGGCTTGTCAACCCCGCACCATGATAGCTACGATTTCATTTGCACGCTTGCATGAGGAAAAAATCAGCATGGAATATCGTTGAAACAGAGGTGTCAATAAACAGGTGATCAGCAAGCAGCTCACCCTATCTACTCCCAGTCGAAATCCTATCACTCACAGACTAACTTGAGTAAAACTCAAAGAAAGATCAGCGAAGGGTTTGTGCTGGCATTTGATGAAAAGTGGAGTAAGAAGCACCAATGCAAATAGAAAAAACTTTTGATGATTGAGCTGATCGAGGAGGAACTGGAAGCAGAAGAGTTGGACTCCGATCATGAAGGTGTGGAATTTGATGAAGATATTAAAGCCATCACACATACAGTGCATGCATTGGCTGGCTACGCTAACCCACAAACTATGAAAATTGAAGGAACTTTGAAGTATCAGCCTATCACTATTTTGATTGATATGGGTAGCACTAATAATTTTATAGATAGGAAAGTTGCAACCCGATTAGCTTACCACATCGAATTTTATGCCAAATTTGATGTCAAGGTCGCCGATGGATGGATTGTAACCTATGATAGCAAGTGCTCAAAGATAAAACTGACCTTGTAGGGCTAAGAATTGCTTGTGGATTTTTTTTTACTACCCTTAGAAGACTATGAAGTGGTGCTTGGAATTGAATGGCTATCAACCCTGGGTGATGTTTCCTGAAACTTTTCTAAATTAATTATGAAGTTTTTTATTCATGGAAAGCAGGTTATCCTTAAGGGAAGACCTGGAGGTAAGGTTACAACTATCACTAACCATCGGATGGAGCCAGTTCTTCGGAAGACACACACCAGATTTTTGGTGCAATTACAGAACATTGAAAAGGAAATGACACTGCACATTCCAACTAAAAATATTGATTCATTGCTCAAAGAGTTTGCAAATCTATAAGGACTTCCACCTCTTCGACATCATGATCATTAGATTCTGATATTACCCAGGAAAGCACCAACCAACGTCCGACCCTATAGATATCCACATTTCCAAAAGGCAGAGATAGAGAGGATTGTCATAGAGATGCTTGAATTAGGGGTTATAAGAGCTAGTGTTAGCCCATATTCCTCCCTAGTCTTACTAGTTAGAAAGAAGGATGGCTCAAGGCAAATGTGTGTGGACTACAAAGCACTTAACAGTATTATAGTGAAAAATAAATATCCTATTCCAGTAGTGGATGAACTATTGGACGAATTAGGAGGAGCTCATGTTTTCACTAAATTAGACCTACGATCAGGCTATCATCAAATCAGAGTACATTAAGGTAATATTCCAAAAACTGCCTTCAGGACACATAGCGATCATTATGAGTTTCTAATAATGCCTTTTGTGTTAACTAATACGCCCTCTACCTTTCAAAGTTTGTTGAATGATATATTTTGGACTCATCTCCGTAAGTTTGTTCTGGTTTCCTTTGATGATATTTTGATATATAGTCCTTCCCTAGAGAGTCATTTATTACATTTACAAATTATCTTTAATATTCTTCGTGAGCATGATCTTTTTGTTAAGAAATCCAAGTGCAATTTTGGGCAACCAAAGGTTGAGTATCTCGGCCATATCATCTCTCAAAAGGGTGTTGCAATTGATCGTTCAAAAATCCAAGTGATGAAAGACTGGCCAATTCCAAAGTTAATCAAAGCTTAAGGGTTTTTGAGGACTAACTAGTTATTACCGAAAGTTTATGAAGAATTATGGCAAAATCAGTGCCCCCTTGACGTCACTTCTGAAGAAAGATGCATTTAGATGGTCAAAAGAGGTAACCCAGGTATTTAATTTCTTGAAAATTGCAATGACTACTACACCAATGCTTGCTCTACCCGATTTTAATAAGTTTTTGTGATTGAATCTGATGCTTCGGGAGTTGGTATAGGGGTTGTATTAATGTAGGAAGGTCGGCCTATCGCTTATGCTAGTAAGGCTCTTTCCCCTTCTCATTTGAGTTTATCTATTTATGACAAGGAGATGCTAGCCATTATACATGCAGTCACAAAATGGAGACCTTACCTAATTGGCTGACAGTTTCAAATACACACTGATCACAAAAGCCTCAAATATTTTCTAAGCAAAATATTTCTTCTTTAGAACAGCAGAAATGGGTTACAAAGCTACTAGGATTCGATTATGAGATCATTTATAAAAAAATGGAGCGAGAATCTAGTTGCAGATGCACTCTCACGCCTACCAGAACAAGCTGAACTAATAGCTATTTCTATTCCTATTTGTGAGACTTTGGACGTTATCAGAAGGGAATGGTCAGATGATCCTGAGATCCAAAATATCATTAAAAAACTAGAAGAAGCTCCAAGTTCTTTCCCAAATTATAGTTAGGATTCGGTGGACTTGCACTATAAAGGCCAAATAGTTGTAACACCACATTCTTTTTGCCGGGAGATAATTCTAAAGGAATTACATTCATCACCAATTGCTAGTCATCCTGGATTTCTCCGTACTTATATGCGTGTCTAACAACTTTTTTATTGGACAGGTATGAAACATTTTATCAAGAAATTTGTTGTTGAATGTGATGTTTGCCAACGGCACAAAAGTGAGACAATAGCCACCCTAGGTTTGCTACAACCCCTCCCTATTCATGATGCTACTTGGACTGACATATCTATGGATTTCATTGATGGACTCCCACCATCTAAAAAAAAAGTACTATATTTGTAATTGTGGATAGGCTTACAAGGTATGCTCATTTCTGTGCTTTACGACATCCTTATACTATTGCAAGTATTGCTCGTATTTTTGTGGAAAACATAGCTAAATTATATGAGTCCCCATTCCATTATTAGTGATAGAGACAAGGTTTTTACCAGCTCCTTTTGGACCGAGCTTTTCTATTTATAGGGTACTCAATTGAATATGAGCACTGCATATCATCCACAAACAGATGGACAAACTAAAGTGGTAAATAGGTGCCTAGAAAATTATCTCAAATGCTTTACTAGTAACAAGCCGAAGGAATTGATTAAATGGCTTCCCTGGGTGGAGTGGTGGTATAACACCTCTTACCATTCTTTTATTAAGATGCCTTCCTTTGAAGTAGTTTATGGTCAACCCCCACCTACAATTACAAAATATATACTTGGTTCTTCTAAAGTTGATCAAGTGGACAAGAAATTGATGGATAGAGATAAGATTATTCAGCTTTTAAAAGATAATCTCACAGTCACACAAGCAAGAATGAAACTACAAGCTGACAAACACCGAAGTGAATGAGAATTTATCATGGGTGATTGGGTTTTCCTTCGTCTTCAACCCTACAAGCAAACTTCCATAAAGGTCTTATCTTCCATGAAGTTGTCTCCTCGATTTTTTGGGCTTTATAAGGTATTAGAATGTATTGGATTAGTTGCCTACTATTTGGATTTGCCTACTAGCTCTAAAATATATCCAGTTTTTCATGTTTCATACCTTAAGAGGAAGTTGGGTGAAGATGAGATAGTATAGCACCATCTGCCGAATACCTCTACTATTGGGGAAGTTCAAGCTTAACCACAAGCCATACTTGATCGACGAGTTGTAATATACCACAAATATCCTGTGACTGAAGTGCTAGTGCAATGGGCCAATTTACCAAAGGAAGATGCCATTTCGGAGTCCTACAGAGTGCTAAAAGAGAAGTTTCCAGAATTTGATGCTGCTCAGCCTTGAGGACAAGGCTGAATTGAAGGAGGAGGAAATATTAAGGTCTTTTTATTTTTTAAGCTTTTAAATAATATTTATTGAGTCTTTTTAGTTTAGTTAGAGTCGGAACTCTATAAATAGAGATGTAACTGTTTCTTTTGGCAATCAAGGAAATATTATTCAGTCTTTTGATAAACTCTCGGAAGTTGATCCCCTCGAACTGATCAAGGAGGCCGATCCCCTAGAACTGATCATCCCTTTTCCCTTCTTTCTTTGACGATAAGACCCTAGGGTCTTATTAAAAAGATTGGGGTATTTATAGGCCCAAAATGGCTTCAAAAATAGAGCCAAAAAGTGTCTCATTTGGGTTTCTAAGGTACTGGCGATACCACCGTTTATCAGACTAACAACTAGCGGTACCATCACCTCTCAGTCTGACATTGGGCGATACCACCGCCTAGTCTAACACTAATATTGGGTGGTACCATCACCTAGTCTAGCGGTACCACTACTTGATAGGGCCTTGAAGACTATGCTCTGGCGGTACCATCGCTAGTCTCGGTGGTACCACTGCTTGATAAGGCCTCAGAGACTATGCTCTGGTGGTACTATCGCTAGTCTAGGTGATAACACTACCCAAACAAGTATTAGGACTATGACAGTACTAAGAGGGGAGGGAGTGAATTAGTACTTACATAAAAATTCATCAGTTTGAAAATTCTTGTTTGATGAAAATCGATATCGGAAAGATGTTAACTTAGAAATACGTTCGTAAGCGTAGTGAAAGTAATAAATCAGTTTGCAATGAAAATGAAAAGCTTAAAGTAAATGCAAAATAGATTTATAGTGCTTTGATCATCATGACCTACATCCATTCTCGATTCCTCTTCACTCGAGTTCATCAACTTTCACTACAGATCTTCTTTCAATGGACGAAGATTAACTACCCTTACAAATATTTCCCCTTTTCACAGGCTAAGGAGAGAACCTTTACACCTCTCTTTTAGACCTCACTTCTATCTTAGAAAACTTCTAACTCTAGGAGGAAGAGACTTTAAATCTTAAGAGAGTTTCTAATTTTTCTCAAGTATTCTTTCCCCCCTTTCAACTCAATTTCGAGCTTAGCTAAGAAAAAATATCTGGAGTATTTATAGACCTCAAATGACTTCAAAAATAGAGCCAAAAAGGGTCTCATCCTGAGTTTCCTAAGTCCTGATAGTACCACCACCCAGTCTGGCAATACCACTACCTAATATAGTCTAGGAGACTATATCTGGGTGGTACCATCACCTAGTCTAGCGGTACCACTACTTGATAGGGCCTTGAAGACTATGCTCTGGCGGTACCATCGCTAGTCTCGGTGGTACCACTGCTTGATAAGGCCTCAGAGACTATGCTCTGGTGGTACTATCGCTAGTCTAGGTATGTTAACTTAGAAATACTTATCGTACGCGTAGTGAAAAGTAAATAAATCAGTTTTGCAATGAAAGAAAAGCTTAAAGTAATGCACAATAGATTTATATGCTTTGATCATCATGACCTACATCCATTCTCGATTCCTCTTCACTGAGTTCATCAACTTTCACTACAGATCTTCTTTCAATGGACGAAGATTAACTACCCTTACAAATATGTCCCCTTTTCACAGGCTAAGGAGAGAACCTTAACCGCTCTTTTGACCTCACTTCTATCTTAGAAAACTCTAACTCTAGGAGGAAGAGACTTTAAATCTTAAGAGAGTTTCTAATTTTTCTCAAGTATTCTTTCCCCCCTTTCAACTCAATTTCCGAGCTTAGCTAAGAAAAAATATCTGGAGTATTTATAGACCTCAAATGACTTCAAAAATAGAGCCAAAAAGGGTCTCATCCTGAGTTTCCTAAGTCCTGATAGTACCACCACCTACAGCACTAACATTGGACGGTACCACCACCCAGTCTGGCAATACCACTACCTAATATAGTCTAGGAGACTATATCTGGGTGGTACCACTGCCCAGTCTGGAGGTACCACCGCTAGATTTTGTTATATGTCACTAAATGGGCCAAACAACAAGCCCAATTCAGCCCTGATTCAGGCTTAATTGACCCTTAATTGAGTTGGCATTGTTTTATCCCAAAACCGACTCAATTAGTCCTAAACTAACTCGATTTGGACACACGATTACAAGCATGAATCCTATATTGTTTGACATGTCATTGGTTTATCCAGCGGTTCATCCAATCCTTTGGTGCTTCGTTTGATCCTTCAGCGTATTGCCTAATCGTCATATTAACTAACGCAATTTCTGATCTCTTTGGCGCAATGTTCGATCCTTCGACCTGATGCCCGAACTCATGACACGAAGCCTTCTACCAATATGTCGATCAATCCTCCGGCCCGACGTCCAATCTTCTAACATGTTCCACTCCAGCCCAACATCTGATTCCTCCTACTTTAATCGATTTGTCTTTTCTAATCAAAGTTAGTCCTACATCACTCAAAATGTAGATTATATCGTAAACTCATCAATTGATTTTATCATCAAAATCTGAGATTCAACGATCTCCCCTTTTTTTATGATGACAATCAATTGATGAAGGAGTTTAAACTAAACTCCCCCTATCAATATGTCATATTGAAATGAACTTTGAATTCAAGTCAAAGCAATTTTAATCATGATTCACATCATATGCAATACATCACTAAGAATCACTTGTTGAAACATCGAAAAGCTTTAGAGATATTTTCAAGAAAAATGTATTCTCCCCTTTTTGTTTCAATTTAAGTGATTTGATTTCATACAAGTATGCCCAAGTTTTTTACACCAAATCAAAACATACATCATCATTTAAAACCGAAAAAGTAAATTTCATCATAGAAATCATCAAAATCAATAAACCATAAATCATAAAAATCATTATTACTTCAAATCATCATGTATAATTAAATCATTAAATCATCAAGCATGATTTCAAATCATCATTTTGTTACCAATAGTTCTAATTCTAGTGATCTTTTATTTATTGTTTTAGCTAGTGAGCTTTATGTTGAATCTCAGATTTTGATGATGAAGTCAATTGTCATTTGTTATCTAATCCATATGTTGAGATAAGTGTGCAGGATTAACTACGATGAAAGTAAGACATGTAGCAGGAGTTGCACCGGAGTCAAGACTATGATCACGTTAGGGGTTCGAGAGTTCAACGGAAGTCTGGACGGTCATTGGAGGTTCTGCGGGAATAAATCCGAGAAGTCCAAGAGCTTGCCAAAGAAGCTTATCGGAACTCGCCAAGTGGATCGTCGCAAGTCCAGGAGTTTGCTGGAAGTCCGCCGGAGCATCATTGAGGGTTCGTCGGATGTTCGTCGGAAGCTCGTCGAAAGAAGCTATTGATGCACCGGAGCAAGTTGCAGTAAATGTTGTGAAAATATTGTAGTTAGCATGATGATTAAGTTAGAAATGGAAGGTGATCCCATTAACTTAATCTTGGGGCAATTGGGCCCTTGACAGACCCAAATTGGGCCAAATGGATCAGCCCATTTGGACCCAGATTTCCTGGCCGGCGGTGGCACCGCCCAAGAGCTGAGTCTCCCAAGAAAGCTGGGTGGTGGAACCGCCCATGTCAGGTGGTACCACCCCTATCAGGCGTTGGTACCGCCTAAGCTCGGTCTCCGAGTGAGGCTGGGTGATGGTACCACCCCTATCAGGCGTTGGTACCGCCTAAGCTCGGTCTCCGAGTGAGGCTGGGTGATGGTACCACCCCTATCAGGCGTTGGTACCGCCTAAGCTCGGTCTCCGAGTGAGGCTGGGTGATGGTACCACCCCTATCAGGCGTTGGTACCGCCTAAGCTCGGTCTCCGAGTGAGGCTGGGTGATGGTACCACCCCTATCAGGCGTTGGTACCGCCTAAGCTCGGTCTCCGAGTGAGGCTGGGTGATGGTACCACCCCTATCAGGCGTTGGTACCGCCTAAGCTCGGTCTCCGAGTGAGGCTGGGTGATGGTACCACCCCTATCAGGCGTTGGTACCGCCTAAGCTCGGTCTCCGAGTGAGGCTGGGTGATGGTACCACCCCTATCAGGCGTTGGTACCGCCTAAGCTCGGTCTCCGAGTGAGGCTGGGTGATGGTACCACCCCTATCAGGCGTTGGTACCGCCTAAGCTCGGTCTCCGAGTGAGGCTGGGTGATGGTACCACCCCTATCAGGCGTTGGTACCGCCTAAGCTCGGTCTCCGAGTGAGGCTGGGTGATGGTACCACCCCTATCAGGCGTTGGTACCGCCTAAGCTCGGTCTCCGAGTGAGGCTGGGTGATGGTACCACCCCTATCAGGCGTTGGTACCGCCTAAGCTCGGTCTCCGAGTGAGGCTGGGTGATGGTACCACCCCTATCAGGCGTTGGTACCGCCTAAGCTCGGTCTCCGAGTGAGGCTGGGTGATGGTACCACCCCTATCAGGCGTTGGTACCGCCTAAGCTCGGTCTCCGAGTGAGGCTGGGTGATGGTACCACCCCTATCAGGCGTTGGTACCGCCTAAGCTCGGTCTCCGAGTGAGGCTGGGTGATGGTACCACCCCTATCAGGCGTTGGTACCGCCTAAGCTCGGTCTCCGAGTGAGGCTGGGTGATGGTACCACCCCTATCAGGCGTTGGTACCGCCTAGAGCTCGTCTCCGAGCTCTATCATGCGGTAGTACCGCCCAGTTATGGCGATAGTACCACTAGGACCCCGGAAATCCGGGATATGACATTTTTTATCTCCAAATTCAAACCAGTTGGGCCTATATAATCCCACCCTTTTATGCATGAAAGGGCACCGAAACTTAGCATTTATTCTCAGATTTTGAGAGCTTAAAAGTGTTGTAAAAAGCTAGAAGTTCTTCTCCCTCTTTTCTTCTAAGTTTTGATCATTCAAGAGAGGAGTGAAAAATCTATAAGGGTTGTCTCCTAAGCCCGTCAAAAGGAGTAAAGCTGTAAAAGGGTGGTTGGCCTTCGCCTATTGAAGGAAGGCCTCTAGTGGACATCAGTGACCTCATCGGAGGAGGAAGCCAAAAGTGGATGTAGGTCAAGATTGACCGAACCACTCTAAATCTCGGTTTGCATTTACATTCTGCTCTCTATCTTAAACTGTAAACTGCCTCCATTTCTTTACTTCAACTCTACTTACGCTTAATCTTAAGTTGAAGTACTTTCCGAATCAGCTTTCACATCGAAATCATTTTTATCGTATGAACGTCATTTTAAACTATCGTTATCTTACCGCTGCACTAATTCACCCCCCCCTCTTAGTGTCGACCTTTGACTCTCGATCCTAACAATTAGTATCAGAGCGGGGTTAACTCTCAATCGGATTAAAACCCAAGAGAGATGGCATACGTCGGAAATCAAGAGGGCCACTCTATTACACGTCCACCCATGTTCAATAGGACGGACTACACATATTGGAAGACCCGAATGAGGATCTTCCTTATTTCAATGGATTTTGAACTTTGAAATCTTGTCGAAAATGGATTTTTGAAGTCTTCTCTTCCAATGATCGACTGGAATGAATTGAAGAAGAAGACTTTCGCTCTTAATGCAAAGGCTATGAATGCCTTATTTTGTACGCTTGATAAAAACGAGTTCAATCGTGTTTTGGTTTGTGAAACCGTATTTGATATTTGGCATACACTCGAAGTGACTCACGAAGGCACAAGTAGAGTGCAAGAGTCAAAAATCAATCTTTTGATACATTCTTTGGAACTTTTCCGAATGAAACCGAGCGAGACTATTGGCGACATGTACACCCGTTTCACGGATGTCGTCAATGGTCTAAAAGGACTCGGTAAAAGTTTTTTGGATTTTGAGCTTGTAAATAAGATTCTAAGATCCCTTCCTAAGAGTTGGGACCCTAAGTCACTGCTATTCAAGAGGCTAAAGATTTAAACAACTTCCCTCTTGAAGAATTAATCGGGTCATTAATGACCTATGAAATGACTTGCAAAGCTCATGAAGAGCAAGAAGACATCCATTCAAAGAACAAGAAGGATATGACACTTAGAACTTTTGAAGACCACTTGAGAGAAAACTCAAGTGATGAAGACTGTGACGATGACTTAGCACTTCTAACAAGGAAATTCAAAAAATGTATTAAAAGAAACAAGTTTAAAAATGACACAAAAAATAAATTTGAACCCAAAAAGGACCAAGTTATTTGCTACAAATGTAAGAAGCTGGGACACTACAAAAGTGATTGTCCCCAAGCCAAGAAGAGAACACCAAAGAAGAAGGCACTCAAAGTAACGTGAGATGACTCAAGCGTGTCTGAAGAAGAGGAGTCCAACACCGAGCAAGATGTTTATTATGCCCTAATGGCCATCGGAGATGAGGTAACGAATTTAATTGACGTAGATTTATCATTTGAAGAATTACTAAATGCCTTCCATGACTTATTTGATGAATGCAAAACTATTAATAGAAAATACAAATTACTAAAAAAGGAGCATGATAGTCTTACTTGTAATTTCGATAAATTAAAAATTGAAATCATGATAGTTTAGCTCCATGTAAAAAATGACATGATCTAGAAACTCTCCAAAAGGAGAACTTGCTACTTAAGGACACCTTGAAGAAATTCGAGGTTGGTAGCAAGTCATTGAATATGATCCTTACAAATAAGGGTCATGTTCCTAAAAGAAGTGGAATCGGATTTCTGAGAAGTCCTCACCAAAATCTAACCACCTTCATTGAAGGCCCTATCTTACATGTTCGGCACCAAAGCTAATGTAACTTTTGTTGCAAACATGGACATAGAACTTATCATTGTCCAATCAAGAAAGTTAGTCCGAACAAACTGATTTGGGTTCCTAAAGGAACCACGATAAATTCTATGCAATATGATAAACAATTTAGATCAGTGTTTGAGGCACCCAAAAGTAAATGGGTACCTAAAAATCATCTTTTCTTGTAGAAACATATACCATCACAAGCTAGGAGCAAGAGATGGTACCTTGATAGTGGATGCTCAAGGCATATGACCGGAGATCCATCTCAATTCTCTAAGCTCACTAGCATAGACGAAGGCTATGTCACCTTCGGAGACAACAACAAGGGTAAAATCATTGGCAAAGGAACCATAGGTAACAAATCCAACATCTTTATTGATGATGTTTTTTTAGTTGATGGTTTAAAACATAACCTCTTGAGCATTAGTTAATTATGTGATAAAGGATATATTGTCAAATTCGAATCTAATACTTGCATCATTGAAAAATCACACAAAAACACATCTATGATTGCATTAAAATAAAATAACGTATACATCATTGACATCAATGATCTTTGTAAAGAAATGTGTTTCTCGGTTTTGAATGAGGATGCTTGGCTTTAGCATAGGAGATTAGGTCATGCTAGCATGAAACTAATCATTCAAATATCATCCAAAGAACTTGTAAGAGAAATTTCTTATATCAAGTTCATCAAAGATAATGTATGTGATGCTTGTCAATTAGGAAAATAAATTAAGAATAGTTTCAAATCTAAGAATCAAATAAGCACCTCTAGGCCCTTACAATTGATCCATATGGACTTGTTTGAACCTATCTCTACATCAAGCCTAGGAGGTAGCAAATACGCCTTCATCATTGTAGATTACTATAGCAGATACACATGGACTTATTTCTTAAAACACAAAAATGAATGCTTTAGATATTTTACCAAGTTTTGCAAACTTGTCCAAAATAAAAAGGGTTCTATGATTTCATCAATTAGAAGTGATCATGGTGGTGAATTTCAAAATCATGATTTCTAAGAATTTTGAGAATTTAATGGATATAATCACAACTCCTCTACTCCAAGAAATCCTTAACAAAATATAGTAGTAGAAAAAAAAAATAGAAATTTACAAGAAATGGCGAGAACCATGTTGAATGAATATAGCATATTCAAATATTTTTGAGCCGAAGCCGTAAACACTACATGCTATATTTTGAATAGAGTTCTAGTAAGACCCTTACTCACCAAAACTCCCTATGAGTTGTGGAACAACAAAAAACCCAATGTTTCATATTTTAAAGTTTTTGGGTGTAAGTGTTTTATCTTGAATGAAAAAGATGCCTTAGGAAAATTTGATGCTAAATTCAATGAAGGAATTTTCCTTGGTTATTCTTCATTTTCTAAAACTTTTCGTATCTTCAATAAAAGAACTTTAATTATAGAAGAATCCATTCATGTTGTTTTCAATGAGATTTCCGAAATCAAGAAAAATGATTTTGATGATGATGTTAATTTTGATTCTTTAAATTTAAATGAAACCCCTTCTCCAACTAGCAACTTGGATTCATCCACTTCCAAAACATCCTTACCCAAGGATTGGAAGTATGTAGATGCTCATCCTAAGGAGCTAATCCTAGGAGACATATCTAAGGGGATTTAAACACGTTCTTCTCTTAAAATGTTTTGTGCCAACGTCGCTTTTCTCTCCCAAATTGAACCTAAATGTATTGACGAAGCCATAAAAGATAATTCATGGATTATCGTAATGCAAGATGAGTTAAATCAATTTAAGAGAAATAAGATGTGGAAACTTGTTCCTAGGCCAAATGACCATTTAGTTATTGGTACTAAATGGGTCTTTAGAAACAAGCAAGATGAATATGGTATCGTGGTTAGAAACAAGGCTAAATTAGTAGCCAAAGGTTTCAACCAAGAAGAAGGTATCGATTACAAAGAAACCTTCGCTCTTATGGCTAGATTAGAAGCCATAAGGATGCTCCTTGCCTATGCTAGTAATAATAATTTTAAGTTATTTCAAATGGATGTTAAAAGCACTTTTCTTAATGGTTTTATTTCTGAAGAAGTTTATGTTGAACAACCTCCCAGATTTAAAAGTAATAGCCTCCCGAATCATGTGTTTAAATTAACTAAAGCTCTCTATGGTTTAAAACAAGCCCCAAGGGCTTGGTATAAGAGACTTAGTTCTTTTTTTATTGAAAATAATTTCACAAAAGGCAAGGTCGATACTACATTGTTTATCAAAAATTTTAAAAATAATTTTCTCATTGTTTAGATTTATATTGATGATATTATTTTTAGTTCTACAAACGAATCTCTTTGTGAATTTTTTACTAAAACCATGAGTCTTGAATTTGAAATGAGTTTGATGAGAGAATTAACCTTTTTCTTAGGCTTACAAATTAAGCAACTAAGAAATGACATCTTTATTAGTCAAACTAAATATGCTTTAGATTTGCAAAAAAGATTTAATATGGAAAGCTCAAAAGCTATTAACACTCGTATGAGCACCTCCACTAAGTTAGAAGTTGATGAAAGTGGAGAAAGCTTCGATCAAAAAACTTATAGGGGTATGATAGGAAGTTTACTTTACCTCACTGCAACTAGACCATATATCATGTTCAGTGTAGGACTTTGTGCTAGGTTTCAATCGAACCCTAAGATATCTCATCTCAAAGCGGTTAAAAAAATACTTAGATATCTTAAAGGTACCACAAATCTAGGATTATGGTATCCAAAAACCAAGAAGTTTGAGTTAATTGCTTATGCTGATGCAGATTTTGCTGGGTGTAGACTAGATAGAAAAAGCACATTAGGAACATGTCAATTTTTGGGACATGCTCTTGTTTCCTAGTCATCTAAGAAACAAAACTCAGTTGCACTATCAACAACCGAAGCTGAGTATATTGCAGCTAGTGCATACTGTGCACAAGTTGTGTGGATGAAAAACACCTTAGAAGATTATAAAGTTCATCTTAAAAATATTCTCATTAAATGTGATAATACAAGTGCTATATGTTTAACAAAGAATCTCATTCAACACTCAAGAACAAAACATATTGATATTAGACATCACTTTATACGAGATCATGTCACTAATCATGATGTAGTTATAGAGTTCATTGATACTAAACATCAACTAGCTGATATTTTTACAAAGCCTTTAAGTGTAGAACAATTTGATTTCATTAGAAGAGAATTAAGTATGTTAATGTGTCTGAATGCATAACTTATTAAAATTATTTTTTGGATATTCTTAATTCAATGATTAAATCACTTAATTGCTATGATGATTTTACACGATTACATGTCTTAATAATATGTTAGAAATTATGTGTTTTAGATACAAAATTTCCATAATAATAAGCATGTTTTATCTTCATGATTGTGTTTGAAAATCTATAGCAAAACCTTGTCCGAATGCATGAAAATGTTAAATTTCATTTTCAGATTTTCTTGATCCTAATGATACATTATTCTCTTCCGGACTTAATGCAGCTTTCATAAGCATGTCATATCGAGTTTAATTCATATCATTGATTTTTGACATATAGAATCAATTAGCAAATGCATCTCTTATAGACTTATCGTGTGAAAAATATTTTTTTTCGAGAAATGGATTTGATGAAATGATTCTTTCTTATAAATTCCTTCTTGAAAATGAAAGATTTTTTTAGCAAGGATTTGATTAGCATACATATCTTGAGCCTTGTAAAAATAAAACATGATTTAAATCTCTTATTAATTTTAACTTCATTCGAGTAATCTCACAAATGGCTTTCCTCCTTCATGCAAAAAGATAATACTAAATAAAAAGGAAGAAATAATCTCCATGTCATGTTTTCCTTAAAGATATTTGTATAATTGGTATCCTATCACTCATTGTTGAAAAATGACATGAACCTAATTATGGCATGAATCATTACCGCACTTATGTTTAAAATTTGCTTATATCGTTCTCCTTTTTGTTGATGACAAAGGAGGAGAAATATATGAATTGATGCTATGAGTACCATATTTGAATTTGAATTATGTTAAGATATCAAAAGAAGCTTGCATCGAAATAGATGGTAAATTGATGATAGAAATGCTATGATTGCCATATTTGCATTATGTTATATATGCATCATGTTAAGATATTAAGAACCTACATTGCAATTTTACATGTTGATATCTTACCATATGATGAAGTGCTACCATTACTATCATTCACACTTGAAATGTAAGATTTGAAAATGGATGTCAAGCCTTGACATCATTTTCAGAGAGATACATCATAATAGGAATCATGATGGGAGTATTAATAAGGTTAAACGATCTTAACTTATCAATATGTCTCTTGAATTCAAAGGCTTTGAATTCAAGAATGACTTATCTCGAGTATGGCATATAGGTAGGGGGAGTTAAGGTTAACTCCGTTATCAATTGATTGTCATCATCAAAAAGGGGGAGATTGTTGAATCTCGGATATTGATGATGAAATCAATTGTCATTTGTTATCTAATTCATATGTTGAGATAAGTGTACAGGATTAACTATGATGAAAGTAAGATATGCAGCAGGAGTTGCGTTGGAGTCAAGACTATGATCACGTTGGGGGTTCGAGAGTTTGACGGAAGTCTAGACGATCGTCGGAGGTTCTGCGGGAACAAATCCGAGAAGTCCAGGAGCTTGCCAAAGAAGCTCATCGGAACTTGCCAAGTGGATCGTCGCAAGTCCAGGAGTTTGCCAGAAGTCCATCGGAGCATTGTCGAGGGTTCGTTAGATGTTCGTCGGAAGTTCGCCGAAAGCTCGCCGGAAGAAGTGATTGACGCATCGGAGCAAGTGCAGTAAATGCCTTGAAAATATTGTAGTTAGCATGATGATTAAGTTAGAAATAGGAGGTGATCCCATTAACTTAATCTTGGGGCAATTGGGCCCATGACAGACCCAAATTGAGCCGAATGGATCAGCCCATTCGGACCCAGATTTCCTGGCCGGCGATGGCACCGCTTGGGTCGGTGGTGGCATCGCCCAGGAGCTGAGTCTTCCAAGAAAGCTAGGTGATGGAACCGCCCATGTTAGGCGGTGGTACCGCCTGGGCTCGGTCTCCGAGTGAGGCTGAGCGGTGGTACCGCTTGAGCTCGGTCTCCGAGCTCTATTAGGCAGTAGTACCGCCTAGTTATTGCGGTAGTACTGCTAGGACCCCGAAAATTCGAGATATGACATTTTTGAGCTCCAAATTCAAACCAGTTTGGGGCCTATATAAACCCCACCCTTTCATACATGAAAGGGCACCGAAACTTAGTATTTATTCTGAGATTTTGAGAGCTTAAAAGTGTTCTAAAAGGCTAGAAGTTCTTCTCCCTCTTTTCTTCTAAGTTTTGATCATTCAAGAGAGGAGTGAAAAATCTGTAAGGGTTGTCTCCTAAGCTCGTCAAAAGGAGTAAAGCTATAAAAGGGTGGTTGGCCTTCACCTATTGAAGGAAGGCCTCTAGTGGACGTCGGTGACCTCATCGGAGGAGGAAGCCAAAAGTGGATGTAGGTCACGATTGATTGAACCACTCTAAATCTCAGTTTGCATTTATATTCTGCTCTCTATCATAAACTATAATCTGCCTCCATTACTTTACTTCAACTCTACTTACGCTTAATCTTAAGTTGAAGTACTTTCCGAATAGTCCGTCGCATCGAAATCGTTTTTATCGTATGAACATCGTTTTAAACCGTCATTATCTTACTACTGCATTAATTCACCCCCCCCCTCCTAGTGCCGACCTTTGACTCTCGATCCTAACATTTTAGATCTCCGGTCATAAGCCTTGAGCATCCACTATTAAGATTTTTGCTCCTAGCTTTTAATTGTATAGTTGTTTATAAGAAATGTGGGTTTACTATAAGTACACATTTAACTTTGGGTCCCTCATGTTTTGATCTAGCTTTTGGCGTTAAGTTATTCATGGTTCCTTTAGGAATCCAAACCAATTTATGTGAGTCATACTTTTTGAATGGACATTTATATGCAAAATCACCATGTCTACCATAAAAATTACATTTGTTTTTAAGGAAACATGTAATGTGGGTCCTTTAACAAAAGTGGTTGGCTTTTGTACAAAGCAAATTCCTTCTCTTCTACAAACATGACTCTTATTGGCAAGAAGCATGTTTAAATATTTTCTACTAATTTTAAATTTTTCTAACATTTGTTTTAGTAATATATTTTTATTCTTAACTAAGTCTTACTCTTTACATTTAGTGCAATGAGTTAACATGCAATTATTATGCTTATTTTTTAATTTTTCAAATTCACTAGCAATAGAAGCATGCTCCCTTTTTAATAATTTATATTTTTTATTAACTAATTTAAAATCATCAAGCAAATCATTAAAGGCATTGAATAATTTATCGTAAGATAAAAAAGATTCGTTTGAGTTGTTTACCTCATTGTCGAGAGCCATCAAAGCGAAGTTCGCCACTTCGTCTTCATCGATTTGCTCCTCGTCTTCGGATATACTCGAATCGTCCTAAGTCACTTTGAGTACTTTCTTCTTCTTTAACAGCTTTTTTTTTTAAGTTTATTTTTATTTTTTTATTCTTGTTTTATGAAGTTTTTAAATTTGTTTGTGAGGAGTTCAAAGTCATCATCACTTGAGCTTTTGCTCGAGTGGTCTTCTTTTGTTCTAAGTGTCAAATCCTTCCTGTTCTTTGGAAGGTTGTTCTCATGTTCATCAAGTTCATCATGAGTCGTACATGTCATTTCATAGGTCATCAAAGACTCGATAAGATCTTCAATCAAAAAGTTATTTAGGTCTTTTACCTCTTATATTACAGTTACTTTTGAATCCCAAATTTTAGAAAGTGATAGTAAAACTTTATTAACAAGTTCAAGATTCGAAAAATATCTGTTAGGAGCTTTTAAACCATTGACGACATCTATAAAATGGGTGTATATGTCAACAATAGTTTTGCTTTGCTTCATTTGAAACAGTTCAAAATTATGCAACAAAATATTAATTTTAGAATCTTTAATCTATTCGTGTCTTTATGAGTTACTTCTAGTGTGCCAAATCTCATGTGTAGTTTCACATAAGAAAATATAATTAAGTATATTTTTGTTGAAAGCACAAAATAGAGTGTTCATAGCTCTAGCATTTTAAAAAAAAGTCTTCTTTTGTAAATCATTCCATTCATTCATTGGTTTGGAAGACTTTTGAAAACCACTTTCAATAATATTCCATAAACTAAAATTCATATATAGCAAGAAAACTCTCATGAGTCATATCCGAACCTCTACTCGACTCAATGCCTACTATATATGTATAACCCTCTAGGCCCAATATCGAGCTAGTCGTGAGTCATACATGTCAGAACTCTTTTTGGCTTAGTGAATTATTATCTACATAATAATTCACTCAACTCATCGACTATGGACGTACTAGGCTACTATGACGTAGTCCCTAGACGATACAAGGGAATTCAATCCATTTAGACCTATCTATCCTCAGTTACTATATACCTATAGTCCCTCATCCATTTAAAACCCCAAACACTATATATTGGGCATGGTACTATCAGGCCCATACGGTTTCTCCTTGAGTTTTACCCTAATCGGATTCTTCCAGAGAACACTTTCTCTCTCAATCCAAATGGCCCTAGCTAGGGATTTGTCTGAGCATTCCGTTAGCGGATTAATTAGTGAACTCATTCTCCAATGAGCACCTACACTGTATCCCTACTGTCCCCACACGAGTAGCTATGAGACTAACTGCATCTATCATATGGATGGGTATATAGCACATTAGTCTGTCCGATTATCTCGATATCCCTCTTGAGTAACCTATGACCTAGATTATTTAGGATCTATGTTTAAAGGTGAATCGGTCTCATTATCGTGATCTTATCATGATCCGATTCTCATTGCATAGATCCATGGGCATCACAATATATTTATGTAATAGGCAATATAAAGTGATAAAATATCAAATAATAATAATAAGCAAAAAGGTCGTGTGTCAAGTCACACGTGCCATCACTCATATAATTGGCTTATAGGGCACCTATGATTAGCAATCTCCCACTTGACCTAAAGCCAATCACCTCTATGTTTGATCCCCATCAGACCTCTGTGACGTTCAAAGACAATTTGAGACAATGGCTTTGTTAGTGGATCTATGATATTATCTTCAGATGGAACTCTTTCTACTGCTATATCTCCTTAGGTCACGATCTCTCTGATCAGGTGGAACCTCCTCAAAATGTGCTTAGACTTCTAATGAGACATGGGTTCCTTTGCTTGAGTAATCACCCCATTGTTATCGTAATATAAGGGAATCGACTCCTCACTACCTGACACAACTCCCAAATCTATGATAAACTTCTTCATCCAGACTCCCTCCTTTGCTGCCTTTGCTATAGCAATGTACTCCACCTCTATGGTCGAGTTAGCAGGAGTATTTTGCTTGGAACTCTTCCAATATACTGCTCCTCCATTCAAAGTGTACACGTACCCTGAATTCGACTTGCTATCATCGACATCGGACTAGAAACTCGAGTCTGTGTTGCCTTCAGCCCTAAGGCTACTATCTCCATATACTAGTAAAAGATCCTTAATCCTTCTCAAGTACTTAAGGATATACCTTACTGCTTTCTAGTGCACCAAGCTTGGATCCGCTTAATACCTGCTCATGACACTCAGAGCATACATTATATCAGGCCTGGTACATAGCATGGCATATATAATAGACTCTATCACTAAGGCATAGGGTATCCTATCCATGTTCGCTCTTTCTTCAAGAGTCTTTAGGGATATACTTCTAGAAAGCGATATTCTATATCTCATCAGTATGAGACCTCTCTTGGAATTTTTCATGCTAAACCTTTTGACAATAGTGTCTATGTACTTAGACTAGGACAAGCCAAGCATCCTCTTATATCTATCTCTATATATCTGAATCCCCAAGATATTGGATGCTTTCCCTAAATCCTTCATAGAGAAATGTTTAGATAACCAAGCCTTTACTATGGATAACATTTTTATATCATTCCCAATGATCAAGATGTCATCTATATATAACACCAAGAAGATGATAGCACTCCCACTTACCTTCGTTCTTAACGAAGTCATAAGATATGATTGCCTCATTAGATATGATCAAGATGTCATCTGTATACATAAGCCTCATCTTCGTTCTTAACGAAGTCATAAGATATGATTGCCTCATTAAATCTTATGTTCCAAATTCAGAAAGCTTGGTTTAGTCCATAAATGGACCTAAGCAATCTACACACCTTATCTGGGTAGCCCTTGGATACGAATTCCTCAAGCTGTATCATATACACCTCCTTCTCGAGGTTGCCATTGAGGAACATAGTTTTCACGTCCATCCGCCAGATCTTATAATCATAGTGTGCTATAATAGCCAATAGTATTCGAAAGGATTTTAGCATGGCTATAGGTGAGAAGGTTTCGTCATCGTCAACACCTTGTCTTTGACGATACCCCTTATCCACTAGCCTTTCTTTATATATCTCTACCTTTCCATCTACTACGATCTTTTTCTTGAAGATTCATTTGCAACCAATGGGTACAATACCCCCGGGTGCATCAACTAGGCTCCAAACTTTGTTGGAGTACATGGAATCCATCTCAAAATTCATAGCTTCTTGTCACTTCCTGAAGTCTATACTCGTAATAGCCTCCTTATAAGTCTAAGGATCAATATCCTTAATATCCTCTCCTCTAATATGTCTCACATATCTCTCAAGAAGATAGGATATTCTGCCGGACCTACGTAAAGTCGAAACTTTTGTGCTAGGTACTTAAACAAACTCGAGCTATGGAGTGGTACTTGAGCTAGGTTCTCCAACCTCTCTCAACTCTATCACGCTCCTGCCAAGAATGTGTTCCTTCTCAAAAAACGCTGCTCTCTTGGCTACAAAGACCTTTTGGTCCTCAGGATGATAGAAATAATACCCATAAGTTTTCTTGGGGTATCCACGAACTTACACCGCTTCATCCTCGATTCCATTATATCGGGCTTGTGTCTTTTAACATGGGCAGGGCAGCCTAAATCTTAACATCCTTAAGATCGGGCTTCTTCCCTTTTCATATCTCATATAGTATAGATACTCTCGATCTAGTTGGAACTCTATTCAGAAGGTAAGCTACGGTCTCTAGAGCATATCCCCAGAATGAGATAGGTAGGTCAATGAAGTTCATAATGGACCGCACCATATCTAACAGTGTATGATTCCTCATTTTAAATACACCATTGAGTTGAGATGTATAATGAGGTATCCATTGGGATAGAATCCCATGGTCCTTAAGGAACTGAATGAACTCTATACTCAAGTATTTACCTCCTCAATCTGATCGAAGAGTCTTGATACTCTTTCCAGTCTGGTTATCCATTCATTCTTATACTCTCTAAATTTCTCAAAGGCATTAGACTTATACTTCATAAAGTACACATATCTATACCTTGAGAAATCATCAATAAAAGTAATACAGTACGAGTAACCACCTATCGCATGAGTTAACATGGGTCCATATACATCACTATGTACACGTTCCAATAGCTCATTGGCTCTCTCTCCAGTTCCACTAAAAGGAGAGTTGGTTAGTTTTCCATGAAGGCAAGGCTTGCAAGTTACATATAACTCATAATCGAATGAATCTAGATATCTATCTTTTTGTAACTTTTGAATTCTTCCCTCATGATATGACCTAGCCTACAATATCACATGTATGCAATGTTCACCTCATCTCATTGCCTCTTAGACACACTTACATTCATGACATGTTGAGCAATGTCTAGTATAAACAAACCATTATACAATGTTTCTCTCATGATGATCTCATCATCTAATACTATTGAACAACTATTATTCTCAAAAACTAATTTATATCCACTAACTATCAAACATGAAATGAAAATAATGTTTTTGATAATAGAAGGAACAAAATAACATGTATCCAATGCAATAATAGCTCCACCAGGTATATGTAGGGTGGCCTCACCAATAGCAACTATAGCAACTTTTGCTCCATTGTCCATCTTGAGGTCCATCTTGCCTCTTGTCAATCTCCTAGGTCTTGTTAAAACCTGCAACAAATTACAAATGTGATAAGCACTACCGGTATCCAATACCTATATATTATCATAAGACTTTGACAAATGGAGACTAATCATAAATGTACTTGAAGTTTATCCAAGCTTATGTTTCGCTCTCTTTGTAAGGTACTCTTTACAATTCCTCTTCTAGTGCCCATATTTGCTGTAGTGAATGCACTGGCCTTTATCCTTTGTCGAGTCTTTCTTACCAACCTTGACTTTACCCGGTCTGCCTTTGCCCTTGCTCTTCTTAAGGGACTTTTCTGCCTTCCTTTTCTTTCTAGTCTCACTAGTATAGAGAATTGGCTTCTCTTTCTTGATAGAGCTCTTTGCGTTCTTCAACATATTGAGGAGCTTAGGGAGAGTCACCTCAAGCATGTTTATATTAAAATTTATTATGAACTGTGAAAAGGAATCTAGTAGAGATTGAAGCACAAGATCTACACACAGGTTATTGTTAAGAATGAGTCGGCACTAAGAGGGGGGGTGAATTAGTGCAGCGAAAAAATTACGTCGGTTTGAAAATCTTCGTATGATAGAAACCGATTTCAAAAATGTGCTTGACTTTAAAGCATGTTCGTAAACGTATTGAATGTAATAAGCAAGTAAAGCAGTTTGCAATAAAGTAAATTGCTCAAAAAGAAATACAAACTGATTTATAGTGGTTTGGTCGTTGTGACCTACATCCACTCTCGATTCCTCCTCCGTTGAGGCTATCGGCATCCACTATTGGTCTTCCTTCAATAGGTGAAGACCAATTACCCTCTTACAACACTTTTTCCTTTTCACAAGTTTAGGAGATAACCTTTCAAGTCACTCTTTTATAAGTATTCCCTCACACACCTCCCTTAGGACTAACTCTATGCACTAGGAGGAGGGAACTCAAAGTTTTTACTACATTCTTGCTGCCTAAGTGGTGTATTTATAGGCCCTAAAAGTTTCAAAAATGGAACCAAAAATTTAAACTTTCGGGTCTTCCGGGTACAGGTGGTACCACTGCCTACATTGGGCAATACCACCGCTTGTAATCTGACACTGGGCAGTACCATCACCTAGTCTAGTGGTACCACCACCTAACACATTGTCACTGGGTGGTACCATCGCCTGACTACCTCAAAGACCGAATTTTTTGAGTTTTCCAACTCATAGGAGGTTCTACCGCCTATTCTGGTGGTGCCACCGCCAAGCCCAACATTTGGGTCATTGAATGGTCCTCCCAATGAGCCCAAATCACTCCCAATTTAGGCCCAATTGGCCCCTAATTGAGTTGACCCAATTCCAACTCAATTATGTGCTAACTATGAATTTTAAAGCATACACTAAGCTAAATAAGTCCATAAGTCTATGTTTCTTCTGGCGAGCTTCCAGCGAACTTTCGACTATCTCTCGGTAATGTTCCAACGGACTCCCAGCCAGCTCCTAGACTTTACGATGATCTTCTTGGCAAATTCTGATGAGCTTCTTTGGCAAGCTCCTGGACTTCTCGATTAGTTCGGGCAGAACTTTCGATGAACATCTAGACTTTTGACGAACTCTCGAACTCCCAATGAAATCTCGTTCTTGACTCCGGGAATTCATTTTGCTTTATGCCTTATTATCATAATTAATCCTGCACACTTAAAACTCACTTCGATCTAGACAATTATTACAAAGCTTGAATTAAGTATTGTCTAGCATGTCATTGGTTTATCGATGCTTCGTCCAATTCTTCGGCGCATCGTCCTCTCTTGCAGCCTATTGCCCAATCGGTCAGTTGACCTCCGTAATTTTGATTTACTCAATGTAATTTTTGCTCTTCTTGGCTCGATGCCCAAAACCATGGCCCGAAGCCTTCCTACTTTAATTGTCTCATCTTGATCGAAGCTTCCTGCATCACTTAAAACGCAAATCAAATTATAAACACTATCAATTGGTTTCATCATCAAAATATGAGATTTAATAGTTATCCTCTAGGACCATTCCTAGACCTATGAGTTTCTCTATCCACTCAATCATTTTTAGGTCATAGTTCTGAACCGGTGTCCTCTCAGTTATCCTAGCGTGGAAGAGGCTCTTGGATATCTCATATTGCTGAGTCCTTCCTTGTTCCTCAAATAGTTTAAGGACATATAAGAGAATGGATTTGACATCCATCTATTCATGTTGTCTCTGTAACTCAAGAGTCATGGAGCCTAACATGTAACACCGAGCAAGAGTGGAGACATCTATGTACTTCACAAAACGAGTGATCTCATCCTCGCTTGCCCCTTCCTCAGGTGTAGCCACTGTATCAAGGATGTATGCGATTTTCTCTACTTTGAGAACAATTCTCAAGTTATAGAGCCAATCTGTATAATTCAGACCAGTGAGGCGGTTGACATCAAGCATCCCACATAAGGGATTTGAAAGCGACATTTTTTGAACAATATGCAGCAGAAATAAATAACATACAGATTTTGTAGATAAATAAACGAATAAGATATGGAAGTCTATCTTAATCTACTCTCACTATTTTTCTGATGAGTCATGCGACACCCTTAGCACGTCAAACGAAAGTCTCCGGCAGACTACTAGTGGGGATCGGGATCCAATCAGCATCTTAGTGTAACCTTGAGGGACTCGACCAATCACACTAAGCCCAAAAGATAAGCAACTCTTGTCAATCACAACTCCTTGTGATTCTCATCCTATTCGACCTCCGAACCATCATGACCTCGAGGAACTCGACTAACCATGATGTTTGGTTAAGTCAACACATTCATTACAAGATGATTCTGATTCGATGATATACCCTCGAGGGACTTGACCAAGCATACCATGTCATTAGGTCACCGGTGACATCTCTATATTGTAGGCAAGATAACGAATCGCAACATAGGTGAGCCTCGAGGGACTCGACCAACTTAACCTACGTTGGGAATCAGTCCCTACCTATAATGATGGAAGGCCATATGGGTTAATTTAATTGTCTTATGTTTACTGACTTAATTTTATCGAGAGAGGGGATTTTGATTCGGTCTCCTAATGTAACATGTCACACACATGCATATTTAATATATATGTACATTGCATGTAAATATATATACATATCTAGTAGGTGTATAATCAATCACACATTATATGAGCAATCACACCAGATGATTTTGGACCATATCCTAATTGATCAAGCCTGAGCCAGTGAGCTTGATCACTCACATTAAGATCTATGTGTGCAACGGTGCGTCTCTATGCCCTGTGATCGTCCATCTCGTCATAATCGATTTTGTTGGCATCTCAATGCATCTTCATGCATCGCGATCATCTGTCTCGGCCTCGTGGGTTCCACTATCACTTCCATGCTCCCGTCGTGCCTTCTTATATAATTACAACTTAATCACAGGCACGTAGGCCTGACAATAAATGAGAAATAAATTGGAGGCTCATAGGCCCCAATAATAATAATAATCACAACACACGTACACACACATCACACGATCCATGATCATCTGTCCACATCATACATCACATGTACATATCACCATGTAGGACTACTAGATAATAATAATTAATTAAACTATTTTAATCAATTATATGTAGTATTTTGGGAATCCTACCATAGGGTGCCCTACATGGCAGGTAGTTCTTTCTTAAGCAAGGAAATCTTACCATATAGAGACTCCCTGAAAACCAGGAATCCTAGGCCACTAAACTGCCTTGCATGACTAGGAAACCCTAGCAACTAAGGAGTCCCTTAGAGCTAGGAAACTATGGCTATAATGCTATCATGAGCTGCAAGTGCCCCATGAAGCCAAAACTCCTAGCCACTTGGGCAACCCCTATGGCCAGGAAACCCTAGCTGCCATGGGTGCCCCTTACAGCCAGGAAACCTAGCTGCAAGGGCTGCCATGCAGCAGGTTGAGGGCAGCCATGCTGCTCTCATTCATGCTACTTTTGGCCAGGCTGAGAGCAATAAATTAGAGCTCTTGGCCAAGGCTGCAAGCAGCCTTCGGCCAATCCAAGGGGCAGCAACAGTTGCTACCCTTTCTTCCCCTTTTTTTGTCAACAAATTTGACATCAAAAGCCCTATCTAAAACACCTCTTAATAGTAAGACAATTTGCAGCACATATTTGAAACTACAACAAAAAATTACAGTAATCGCATAAAACAATTTCAACACGATTTAACACAACACACACAGTTTAAAAGCTAATCTTTTGCATGAGCAGTCCAGCTTTGATACCACTGTTAGGAAATCTGGGGTGACATCACATGCACAGTAGAAGAACAGAAAACAAAATCCTAAAATTCCCATAGAAAAGAAGGTTTCATCATCGTGCAAAAGTTGGTGTACAAAAACCTGTGAAACCGAAAAACTATGCATAAGAGAATTACCTAGGGGGATTATATATCCTTGAAAACCAATAGATCTATAAGAGAGGATGAAGGAGGTCAATTGTCCTTCTCTCTAGCCATGATCTACATGGCAGGGTCTGCGAAGATGCTTCTCAAATCACTATCCAAAACTCTTTCTCGCGCACACCACACAATCAAGAAGGGGCTACCCCTTCTTGCTGTCAACACGCCCCAAATAAGGGCTGGAGTATGAGGAGGAGAGGGAGAGAGGAGAATAGGATAAGACAACCAAAAAGAACCTCTAGCCTATGAGTCCTTGGTTCCCTCCTATTTACAGAGGCCCCTCGTCAACTTAACCCTAATAGATCCTTCCATATTGGGTACTGGATCTCTATCCAACTGCCCAAGCCTCTTAGATTAGCGGGTCTCTATCTAATAATCTCTTATTAGCTCTTATTGAATATCATCCATAGGATCCAATAATTCATGGGCTTATTGGATATCCAATAAGATAGGGGCTCCAGCGGATATCTTATATCCGAACCTCTGCTCGTCGCAATACCTGCTATGTGTGTGTGACCCTCTATGCCCAATATTGTTAAATCTCATATTTGATGATGAAACCAATTGATAAGTGTTTATGATTTGATTTGCATTTTAAGTAACGCGGGATGCTTCGATCAAGTGGAGACAATTAAAGCAGGAAGAATCATATTGCGCCGGTGGAACATGTCAAAAGATTGGACGTTCGAGTCAGAGGATCGGTCGATGTATCGCCAGAAGGCTTCGGGCCATGAGTTTGGGCATTGGGCCAAGAAGAGCGAGGATTACGCCAAGGATATCGGAGTTGCGGAGTCAACTGGTCGATAGGGCAATAGGCCGCAAGAGAGGACGATGCACCGAAGAATCAAATGAAGCGTCGATGGACCAATGACATGCCAGACAATATGATTCATGCTTAGTATTAATTATCTAGATCAAGGTATATTTTTAAATGTGCAGGAATAACTACAATACCAAGACTAAAGCAAAATGAAGTCCCGGAGTCAAGAACGTGATTTGTTTGGGAGTTCGAGAGTTCGTCGGAAGTCCGGATGTTCATCGGAAGTTCTGCCAAAACCAACCAAGAAGTCCTGGGCTTATTGGATATCCAATAAGATAGGGGCTCCAGCGGATATCTTATATCCGAACCTCTGCTCGTCGCAATACCTGCTATGTGTGTGTGACCCTCTATGCCCAATATTGTTAAATCTCATATTTTGATGATGAAACCAATTGATAAGTGTTTATGATTTGATTTGCATTTTAAGTAACGCGGGATGCTTCGATCAAGTGGAGACAATTAAAGCAGGAAGAATCATATTGCGCCGGTGGAACATGTCAAAAGATTGGACGTCGAGTCAGAGGATCGGTCGATGTATCGACAGAAGGCTTCGGGCCATGAGTTTGGGCATTGGGCCAAGAAGAGCGAGGATTACGCCAAGGATATCGGAGTTGCGGAGTCAACTGGTCGATAGGGCAATAGGCCGCAAGAGAGGACGATGCACCGAAGAATCAAATGAAGCGTCGATGGACCAATGACATGCCAGACAATATGATTCATGCTTAGTATTAATTATCTAGATCAAGGTATATTTTTAAATGTGCAGGAATAACTACAATACCAAGACATAAAGCAAAATGAAGTCCCGGAGTCAAGAACGTGATTTTGTTGGGAGTTCGAGAGTTCGTCGGAAGTCCGGATGTTCATCGGAAGTTCTGCCAAAACCAACCAAGAAGTCCTGGAGCTTGCCAAAGAAGCTCGTCGGAACTCACCAAGAAGATCATCATGAAGTCTAGGAGCTTGCTGGGAGTCTGCTGGAACTTTGCAGAGAGATCATCAGAAGTTTGTCGAAAGATCGCCGAAAGCTCATCGGAAGAAAACTTGACTTATGGACTCTGTTTAGCTTAGTAAATATCTTAAAATTTAGAGTTAGCATATATTGAGATTAGAATTGGGCCAACCTAATTAGGGGACAGTTGGGCCCAAGTTTGGGTTGGTTGGGCCAAGAGAAAGGCCCAAACAGTGACCAAACAAGTGAAACCATTGTGGCACAGTCTTCAAAATTGTGTTAGGTGGTGGTACCACCCAGCACAGTCTTCTAAGCGATGGTACCACCCAGTGTCAGACTATAGGCGATGCTACCGCCCAGAACAGGTGATGATACCGCCCGTACCTTGAAATTTCGGGGGGTTTGAATTTTGGGCTCCAAATTTGAATCTATTTGGGGCCTATAAATACTCCAGCTATTCCTACATGGATTAGTAAGAAATATTGAGCAAAACCCTATGATCCTAAAGTTGTAAACCTTAGAAAGTTGAGTTCCCTCCTCCCAAAGCTTAGAAAGAGTTCTAAGGGTGGTGTGAGAGGGATACCTTGTAAAATAGGGTTGCAAAAAGTTATCTCTTAAACCTGTGAAAAGGAGAAAAGGGGTATAAAAAGGTAGTTGGTCTTTTTCCATTGAAAAAAGACCAACAGTGGATGCCGATAGCCTCGACGGAAGAGGAATCGACGAAGTAGATATAGGTCACGACAACTGAACCACTATAAAAATCTGGTTTGCATTTCTTTGATGCAATTTACTTTACTGCAAACCACTTTACTTGCTTTACATCCACTACACTCTTCTGTATGCTTTCAAAGTTAATACCTTTACGAAACGGTTTTTCGTCGGAAACGGATTTAATCGCAACGAAGTTTTGAACCGACGTAATTTTTACCGCTGCAATAATTCACCCCCCCCCCCCCCCCCCCCTCTCTTAGTGCCGACTCTTTTCCTAACAATTGATATCAAAGCCTCAGTATTTCTCATTTGGTTTAACACCCAAGAGAAATGACTCGTTTTAGCTTTCAAGAGGAACTTTCTCTTATTTGTCCTCCCTTGTTCAATGGGACGAACTACACTTATTGGAAAACTCGAATGAGAGTTTTCTTACTTTCTTTGGATTTAAATCTATGGAGTATTATGGAAAACAGTTTTCGAAGATCTTCTCTTCCAATGATCTATTGGAATGATTTGGAGAAGAAGACGTTTTCTTTAAATGCTAGAGCTATGAATGCTCTATTTTATGCCTTAGATAAAACGAATTTAATCAGGTTTCTACTTGCAAAACGGCTTTCGATATTTGGCACACCCTTGAAATCACGCACGAAGGCATGAATAGAGTTAAAGAATCTAAAGTTAATCTTTTGATGTATGATTTTAAACTTTTGCATATGAAACCAAGTGAAACCATTGGAGACATGTACACCCATTTTACGGATGTTGTCAATGGTTTAAAAGCTCTTGGTAAAACTTTTTTGGATTTTGAACTCGTTAACAAGATCTTAAGATCACTTTCTAAAAATTGGGAATCGAAAGTAACGGCAATACAAGAATCAAAAGATTTGAACCATTTTCCAATTGAAGAACTTATAGGGTCTTTGATGACCTATGAAATGACGTGCAATGCACGTAAAGAATTCAAGAATAACCTTCCAAAGAACAGGAAGGATTTGGGACATAGAACAATTGAAGACCACTCGAGCTTAAGCTCAAGTGATAGTGAACTTGAACTCATCATGAAATTTAAAAAGTTCATGAAACAACAATCAAAAAACAAAAATAAACTTAGAAAGAACACAACTACTTGCTATGAACACAAGAAGAAGGAAGCACCTTGGGATGAATCGAGCTCATCCGAAGACGAGGAGAAAATCAACAAAGGCGAGGTGACAAAATACTCTTTAACGGCTTTCGACGATGAGGTAATCAAAATGCCCTTATTTTATTTTGAAATTACATAATGCTTTTCATGAATTATTTTTTAGTTTAAGAAAATTATATATTTTTTGAATTGCATATGAAGTAATGAAAATGCAAAAATAAAATTGGATTATGCTTACCTTTCTAGTGATTTTAAAAAATAATCATGAAAATTACATACTTTATGATAAAGAAATAAAATGTTAGACTTAAATCTAATGCTTAAGATAAATCCTATGTATGTTTTTATGAAGCATTAATGTGTATCAAATTATACTTTCCGATTTTGATTGAAAATACTTTATGAAATCATGCTAGATGTTTTAATGATGTAACAATGTGTATCTTAATGATTTTCATATTGCTTTCTGATTATAAAAGAAAAATGCATGACTACAATAAACAAAATAATCTTGATGGAAAATGCTTTATGTTTAATTAAATTAATTTTGAAATGATGCATAATGATTTTTGTGATTTTGGCTTATTGATCTTTGTCACAAGAAAAGTTGCTTTTTCAATTTTAAACAAGATGGATGCTTTTTATGATGAAATTTATTTTTCGATCCTAAACGTTGATGCATATTTTTATTTGTAATAAAAAGATAAAGGCATACTTGTATGAAACCAAAAACTTAAGATGGAACATCCCTATCTTATTGATTTTTCGATAAAAGATTAATTAATCCATGTATATTATGCTTTTGTGAATCTTTTGGACTATGAAAATGATTTGATGAATTTGAATGAGTTTTATCGAAATCATAATTTCTCATGAAATCTTTTATATGAATCAAGATTTTTCATGATCTCCTAAGAATTCTTTACGTTATTTATTTAAGAGGAGATTTGTTAAAATGAATCACAATTTCTCTTGATTTCTCGAAATTATAACTTGAGTATTATTTATATAAATCAAGATTGTTTACTATGATTCTTTCTTTTCACTATTTGAGTTATCTAAAAAGAATCATAATATGTCTCTTAATATTCACAATTTGTCTTCATGATTTGTATGTCTCATCACCAAGTTTTCTTACTATCTCTTCATGTGATGATATGAAATCACGCAATACTCATGATATTGTATTGATTTGACAAATTGAATGAGTTGAAAATAATGACTAATGTTTTGAAAATAAATGATTGTATCATGTTTGATGATTTTACATGTTGAAATTATGCATGATAAGTTGAAGTGATGATTTAAAAGTATTTATCAAATGCATGAATCGATAATCTTTTTGTCCAAATGAATCATGATTTTTCAGAACTATAATTTTTATGATTCATAATGAATTGAGAGATATTATACATGAATCAAGATTATTTATGTGTTCTCTCATGACATCTTTTAAGGTTTATGACTTGAATTTTATTATGTAGAATTCTTTGTATTTATGAAGTATATCTCATCACCAAGTTCTTTTTGATATTCTTCGTGTGATGATATGAATACATGAAACACTCATGATATTATTTTGATGCATGCAATGATGAAACATTCATGATGAAAAATTGTTTTGACATTCACAACTTGATTTTTCATCTTTGTTACTTCACATTTGTCATAATTTGAAAATTAATGTAAAGGGTCTTCCCTTCTTTTTGACAATGACAAAGGGGGAGATAAAAGATGCTAGCTTACACAATATGCTAAACTTGCACATCTCTAATTTTACTAGCTTGCATATCATAAAGAGAAGCAAAATCTTGCTTAACCTCATGTCTCAAATATTGCTAGCTTACATGCTCTAAAATGATATAAAATTTGCTAGCTTGTATGTTGTAAAACTTATATATCGTAAATTTGCTAGCTTACATGTTCTAATATGATGTAGAAGTTGCTATCTTGAACATCACCAAGATTTGCTAGCTTGCAATCTCAAGAAGCAAAAATGTTAACTTGCACATCTAGCAAAATTTACAAACTTGCAAAACTCACAAAATCTACTAGCTTGCATGTTGATTAAACTTGAGATTTATTATGTAATAATTTGAACTGTAATATCTTAAACACTTGAAAGTTGCACTTCTCCTTTTTGTTGATGACAAAGGGGGAGAAGTATGATCATGATATGCATGATGATGTGTTACAAATATTCATGATAAAATTTGCAATGAATTGAATTTAGCTTGAATTCAAGGTTCTATCAATATGGTATATTGATAGGGGGAGTTAAAGTTAACTCCATCACTAATTGGTTGTCATCATCAAAAAGGGGGAGATTGTTGAATCTTATATTTTGATAATAAAATCAATTGATAAGTGTTTATGATTTAATTTGCATTTTGAGTTACGCAGGATGCTTTGACCAGGTAGAGATAATTAAAGCAACAAGAATTATGTTGGGCTAGTGGAACATGTCAGAAGATTGGAAGTTGAGTCGGAGGATCAGTCGATGTATCGATAGAAGGCTTTGAGCCATGAGTTTGGGCATCGGGCCAAGAAGAGCGGATATTGCGCCAAGGATATCAGAGTTGTGGAGTCAACTAGCCGATTGGGCAATAGGCCACAAGAGAGGATGAAGCACCGAAGAATTAGACAAAGCGTCGATGGACCAATGACATACCGGACAATATGATTCATGCTTAGTATTAATTGTCTAGATCGAAGTGTGTTTTTACATATACAGGATTAACTACGATAGCAAAACATAAAGCAAAATGAAGTCCCGGGGTCAAGAACGCGATTTTGTTGGGAGTTCGAGAATTCATCGGAAATCCGAACATTCGTCGGAAGTTCTGCCAAAACTAACCGAGAAGTCCTAGAGCTTGTCAAAGAAGCTCATCGGAACTCACCAAGAAGATCATCGTGAAGTTCAGGAGCTTGTTGGGAGTTTGCTGGATCTTTGCCGAGAGATCATCGAAAGTTTGTTGAAAGATCGCCAAAAGCTCACTGGAAGAAAACTTGACTTACAAACTTTGTTTAGCTTAGTAAATATCTTAAAATTCATAGTTAGCATATAATTGAGATTAGAATCGGGCCAACCCAATTAGAGGACAGTTGGGCCTAAGTTTGGATTGGTTGGGCCAAGAGAAAGGCCCAAATAGTGACAAAATAGGTGAAACTATCATGGCACAATCTCCGAGATTGTGTCAGGTGATGGTACCACCCAGCACAATCTTCTAGGTGGTGGTACCATCTAGTGTCAAACTGCAGGCGGTGGTACCATTTATAACTCTCTCTAAGCTTTGGGAGGAGGGAACTCAACTTTCTAAGGGAGGTGTGAGAGGGATACCTTATAAAAGAGGGTTATAAAAAGTTGTCTCCTAAACCTATAAAAAGGAAAAGAGGGTTGCAAAAGGGTAGTTAGTCTTTGCCCATTGAAAGAAGACCGATAGTAGATGCCGGTGGCCTCGACGAAAGAGGAATCGGTGAAGTGGATGTAGGTCACAACGACTGAACCACTATAAAAATCTGGTTTGCGTTTCTCTTGTGTAATTTACTTTACTGTAAACCACTTTACTTGCTTTATATCCACTACACTCTTCCGTATGTTTTCAAAGTTAATACCTTTACGAAATGGTTTTTTGTCGAAAACGGATTTAATCGCAACGAAGTTTTGAACATATGTAATTTTTACCACTACACTAATTCACCCCCCCACTTAGTGCCGACTCTTTTCCTAACAAATATCGAGCTGACCATAAGTCATACCTATCAGAATTCCTTTTGGCTCAATGAATTATTATCTCCATAATAATTCACTTGACTCATCAACTACGGACGTACTAGGCCACTACGCCGCAGTCCCTAGACGATACAGGAGAATCCAATCCTTTGGACCTATTTGTCCTCAATTACCATATGTCTATAGTCCTTCATCCATCTAATACCTTAGAGACTGTATACCAGGCATAGTACTATTAGGCCCATACAGTTTCTACTCGAGTCTCGCTCTAATCGGATTCTCCCAGATAACACTTTCTCTCTCAATCCGAATGACCCTAGCAAGGGATTTGTCTGAGTAAGAACACATGGGATATTTCTCTCATGAAATCGAGAGCGAATGATCCTCTATTGACACTCAATAGCCCTTGTAAAGTTGGCTACCACTCCCGATGACCGGTTGTGCTAGATCTAGAACCTCTAGACCTATAAGTTCGGTATTAAAGTGTGGAGTACTCATACAAGATATCCTTGGTGTTTCAAGTCTGAAGACCAGATGTTATGATAAAAAACGGCACTAAGAGGGGTGGTGAATTAGTGCAGCGGATAAAAATGACAAATTTAATCGATTTAGGAAAACTTCGTTCGATGAAACTCTAAGTTTGACAAAAATTGTTTGTTTACTCAAATTTTGCAAGTGAGTAGAGAAGAGGGGATTGGATAGTTTGCAATGAAGTAAAGTTGAATACAGTAAAGAGAATAAATAATAAGGAAAGAACACATCAGAATTTATAGTGATTTGATCGTTGTGACCTACATCCACTTTTGATTCCTCCTCATTTGAGGTCATCGGCGTCCACTAATGGCCTTCCTTCAATAGGCGAAGCCCAACCACCTTTTTACAGTACTTTCTCCTTTTCATGGGTTTAGGAGATAACTCTTACAGGCCTTACACCTCTTCTTGGATGATTACAAAGCTAAAGAGAAAGAGGAGGACTCTTGCACTTTTATAACACTTTTCACACCCCAACACTCAAAAATTTTCTAATACTTTGATATCACTTTTATTACCCTTTCATACAGAAAAGGATGGGGTATTTATAGGCCCCAATGGCTTCAAAATTGGAGTCAAAAAGTGTCTCATCCCGAGTTTTTGGGTAGTGGCGATACCACCGCTTGACACTCTAACACTGGGTGGTACCACCGCACAGTCTGACAGTACCACCGCCTGATAGAGTCTTGGATACTAAGCTCTAGTGGTACCACTGCCTGGTAGTAATAACTATCGACGTTACCACCGCTCAGTCTAGGTGGTACCACCGCCCAAACCACCTAGGAGACTGTTCCCTAGGTGGTTCCACCACCCCAGTCTAGTGGTGCCATCGCTAGACAAGGTCCAACAACCTAGTTGGGCCTTGAATCCAGCCCAAACCAATCCAATTATGGGCCCAATTGGCCCTTAACAAGGTTAATGGGATTACCTCCCAAACCTAACCCTACTTATGTACTAACTATGATTTTGAAGGCATACGCTTTAACAAAACAAGTTCGGTAAGTCTAGGATTCTTCCAGCGAGCTTTCGATGAACTTCCGACGATCTCTCGATAATGTTCCAGCGGACTCCCAACAAGCTTTTGGACTTCATGACGATCTTCTTGGCGAGTTCTAATGAGCTTCTTCTTAGTCAATTTTGGTAGCATTTCCGACAAACCTCCGGACTCCCGACGAACTCTCGAACTCCCAACGAAATCTCGATCTTGACTCCGGTGCTTCGTTTTGTTTTATGCCTTGATCGCTATCTTAGTTAATCCTACACACTTTTCTCAACATACAGATTGAATCAAATAATTTACTAATTGATTTCATCATCAAAATTTGAGATTTAATAATTTCTCCCTTTTTGATGATGACAATCAATTGATAATGGAGTTAACCTTAACTCCCCCTATCTATATGCCATACTTGAGAAAAGACATTATTGAATTCAAGACCTTTTGAATTCAAGCATCAAACCGATAAGTTATATTCATTTAAACTTATCGATATACACATCATGATACTAATCATGATTTACCATCTCAAAATACGATACCACATATTTATCACAAAAAAAATGATGTCAAGGCATGACATCCATTTTTAAGTCCAATATAGAATGATGATTAATAATCGTCATTTTCATGTATGATACAAATGAAAATTTAGCAAGATTCTAATTTTGATAAAAGATGACAATTCATCAATCCGAGGCATGAAATTAAGCGTGATAATTACAATGATAGACATTTATCATTTTGATACAAAATCAAGCATGATATTAAGAATTAAACATTTTTAATATTCATGCCACATTTTAAGTATTCATGCCACATTACGATACGTTTCAAGCATTCATGATAAAATACATTTTATACATTATTTCAAGTATTCATGCCAAGATGTCATCAATTTGCCACATGTCTCCCCCTTTGTCATTAACAAAAATGAGAACCATTCAATAATGCAAGTGTTTTTATGAGATAAAATCCAACAATAAAATTCATTTCTCATTAAAAATTCATAAGAGTTTAATCCGTGAGAGATGTATTTGTCAATGAAATCCATGAGTAAAGAGACTAAGTGTATCAAAAATCATTAAGTGATGGAGCAAGAGTATTAAGTAAATTTGATACCAAGTTAAGAGTAAGATAGAAATTCCGGATTTCATGAAAGCTTTCTTTACGAAATAAAATAAATTCATGAAAGCTTTATTTGTAAAAAATCAAGAAAGTCTGAAAAAGATATACAACAAACTCATGCATTCGGACAATTTAACATCCCTAACTCTCTTTTACTAAAATCAAATTGTTCTTCATTTAAATGTTTTGTAAAGATTTCGACTAATTGATATTTCATATCAATAAACTCTAAAGATATATCATGGTTATTAATATGATCACTTATAAAATGATGCCTAATGTCAATATATTTAGTTCTAGAGTGTTGAATAGGATTTTTTGTTAAATATATTGCACTTGTGTTATCACATTTTATGGGAATATTCTTAAGGTGAATTCTATAATCTTCTAATGTATTTTTCATTCGTACAACTTGTGCATAACATGCACCAACTGTTATATGCTTGGCTTCGATTGTAGATAATGCAACCAAGTTTTATTTCTTGGAAGACTAAGAAACAAGTGCATGACCTAAGAATTGACATGTTTCGAATGTGTTTTTTATATCTTCTCTACATCTAGCAAAATCCGCATAAGCATAAGTAATTAATTCAAAGTTTTTGGATTTTAGATACTATAATCCTAGATTATGGTTCCTTTAAGATATCTAAGAATTCCTTTAACAGCTTTAAGATGAGATAGCTTAGGATTAGATTGAAATCTAGCACAAAGTTCTACGCTAAACATGATATCCAATCTAGTTGCGGTGAGGTATAGTAAACTACCTATCATACCCCTATAAGTTTTTTTATCAAAGCTTTCTCCACTTTCGTCCATGTCTAACTTAGTGGAGGTACTCATAGGAGTATTGATAGCCTTTGAATCATCCATATTAAATTGTTTTAGCAATTATAATGCTTATTTGGTTTGACTAAGAAAAATATCATCATTAAGTTGTTTAATTTGTAAGCCTACAAAGAAAGTTAGTTCACCCATTAAACTCATTTCAAACTCTTAGCTCATACTCTTAGCAAACGATTCACATAAGAATTCATTTGTAGAACTAAAAATAATATCATCAACATAAATTTGAATAACAAGAAAGTTATTTTTAAATTTTTTAATAAACAATATAGTATCGACCTTATCTTTGGAGAAATTTTTTTGTATAAGAAAGGAGCTAAGTCTCTTATACCAAACCCTCAGGGCTTGTTTCACTCCATAGAGAGCTTTAGTTAATTTAAACACATAATTAGGAAAAAAAGAGTTCTCAAATCCGAGTGGTTGTTTAACATATACTTCTTAAAAAATACAGCCATTTAGAAAAGCACCTTTAGCATCCATTTGAAATAACTTAAGATTATTATTATTAGCATAGGCAAGAAGCATCCTTATAACTTCTAATCTTGCTACAAGAGCGAAGGTTTCTTCATAATTGATACCTTCTTCTTGGTTGAAACCCTTGGCCACTAATCTAGCCTTGTTTCTATCTACGATACCAAATTCATCTTGCTTGTTTCTAAAGATCCATTTAGTACCAATAACTAAATGGTCACAAGGTCTTGGAACAAGCTTCCACACCTCATTTCTCTCAAATTAGTTTAACTCTTCTTGTATTGTAATAACCCATGAATCATCTTTTAAGGCTTTATCAATTCATTTTGATTCAATTTTAGAAAGAAAAGTGGTGTTGGCACAAAAATTTTTAAAGGAAGAATGAGTTTGAACACCCTTTGATGTGTCTCCTATGATTAGCTCCTTAGGATGAGCATCTACATACTTTCGTTCCTTAGGTAAGGATATTTTGGAAGAAGATGTATCCAAGTTGCTAGTTGGAGGAGAGGGTTCATTTAAATTCAAAGCATCAAAATTAAGATCATCATCAAAATCATTTTTCTTAAATTCAAAAACTTCATTAAAGATAACATGAATAGACTCTTTTATAACCAAAGTTCTTTTATTAAAGATACGAAAGACTTTTGAAATAGAAGAATAACCAAGAAAAATGCCTTCATTGGATTTTACATCAAATTTTCCTAAGGTATCTTTTTCATTCAAGATAAAATATTTATAATTGAAAACTTTAAAATACGAAACATTGAAATTTTTGTTATTCCATAATTCATAAGGAGTTCTGAAAAGTAATAGTCTTACTAGAATCTTATTCATGACATAGTATGTCGTGTTAACGGCTTTGGCCCAAAAATATTTGGGTAGGCTATGTTCATTCAATATGGTTCTTGTCATTTCTTGTAAATCCATTTTTTTCTTTCTACTACTCCATTTTATTGAGAATTTCTTGGAATAGAGAAATTATGGTTGTATCTATTAGATTCACAAAAATTTTGGAAATCATGATTTTGAAATTTACCACCGTGATCACTCCGAATTGATGAAATCATAAAGCCTTTTTCATTTTGAACAAGTTTACAAAACTTAGAAAAATACCTAAAGTAATCACTTTTGTGTACCAAGAAGTATGCCCAAGTATATCTACTATAATCGTCTCTAATTACAAAGGTGTATTTGCTACCTCCTAGGCTTGTTGTATCAATTGGTCCAAACAAATCCATATGGATCAATTGCAATGGTCTAGAGGTGCTTATTTGATTCCTTGATTTGAAACTATCTTTTATTTATTTTCCTAGTTGATATGCATCACACACATTGTCTTTAACAAACTTAATATTAGGAATACCTCTTACAAGTTCTTTGGATAAGATTTGAGAAATTAGTTTCATGTTAGCATGACCTAATCTCCTATGCCAAAGCCAAGTATCGTCATTTAAAACCAAAAAACATATTTCATTACAAAGATCATCAATGTCAATAGTGTATACATTATTTTGTTTTAGTGCAATCATAGATGTGTTTTTGTGTGGTTATTCAATAATGCAAGCATTAGATTCAAATCTAATGATATATCCTTTATCACATAATTGATTAATGCTCAAAACATTATGCTTTAAGTCATCAACCAACAACACATCTTTAATCAAAAAGTTAGATTTGATACATATGGTTCCCTTGCCAATGATTTTACCCTTGTTGTTGTCTCCGAAGGTGACATACCCTTCATTTAGGCTAGTGAGCTTAGAGAATTTAGATGGATCTCTAGTCATGTGCCTTGAGCATCCACTATCATGGTACCATATCTTGCTCTTAGCTTATGATGGTAAACATTTCTACAAAAAAGGGTGATTTTTAGGTAACCATTTGATCTTGGGTACCTCAAAAATTGATCTACTCAACTTATCGTTTTGCATAGAGTTATTTATAGTTCCTTTAGGAATCCAAATCAATTTGTGTGGACTATATCTCTTAAATGGATATTTATAAGCAATATGTCTGAGTTTGTAACAAAAGTTACATTTGGTGGGGGGTATGCAAGGTAGAGCCTTTAATAAAGGTGGTTGGATTTTGGTGAGAATTACTCACAAATCCGATTCCACCTCTTCTATGAACGTGACCCTTATTGGCAAGGATCATGTTCAAAGACTTGCTACTAACCTTAAACTTTTCTAGAGTTTCTTTGAGTAGCAAGTTTTCCTTCTCAAGTGCCTCTAAGTGTTCACACTTAGTGCATAGAGGCAATGAAGGACTATCATGCTAAAGTTTTTCAAATTCAGTATTTAAAAGGGTATGCTCCTTTTCTAAAGAATTATACTTTTTGCTCATTATTCTACATTCATCAAACAAATCATGAAAAGTACTTAAAAGCTCTTTAAAAGATAAATTTGCATCTAATGAACTACTTACCTCATCTTTGATAGCCATTAGTGCATAGTTGGTGATTTCTTTGTTGCTTTATTCTTCATCTTCGGAATTACTCGAATCATCCCACGTTGCTTTGAGCACCTTCTTCTTCTTTGGTTGTTTCTTCTTCACTTGGGGACATTTGCTTTTGAAATGTCCCGGCTTTTGTATTCGTAGCATATAACTTGTTCTTTCTTGGGTTCAATTTTATTTTTAGTGTCATTTTTAGATTTATTTTTTTTTATGAATTTTTTGAACTTTCTTGTCAAAAGTCTTAAGTCATCATTATAGTCCTCATCACTTGAACTTCCTTTCAAGTGGTCATCATGAGTTTTTATTGCTATATCCTTCTTGTTCTTTAGAAGGTTGTCCTCAAGCTCTTTATGAGTGTTGCAAGTCATCTCATAAGTCATTAAAAATTCGATAAGTTCTTCAAGAGGGAAGTTATTCAAATCCTTGACCTATTGAATGGTCATTACTTTAGGGTCCCAACTCTTTGGAAGGGATCTCAATATTTTATTAATGAGTTCAAAGTTAGAAAAACTTTTACCAAGTGCTTTTAAACCATTGACAACATCTGTAAACCGTATGTACATGTCTCCAATGGTCTCACTTGATTTCATCTGAAACAATTCATAAGTATGGACTAAAAGATTTATTTTGGACTCATTTACTCTACTAGTGACTTCGTGAGTAATTTCAAGTGTGTGTCAAATATCAAAAGTCATTTCACAAATAGACACTCGATTGAATTCATTTTTATCTAAAGCACAAAACAAGGCATTCATAGCTTTGATATTTAAAGAGAAAGTCTTCTTCTCCAACTCATTCTAATCATTCATTAGAAGATAAGACTTTTGAAAGTCGTTTTACACAATGTTCCATAACTCAAAATCCATAGAAATTAGAAAAATATTCATTCTAGTTTTCCAATAGGTGTAATGTGTCCCAATGAACATGGGTGGATGTGTGATTGAGTAACCCTCTTGGTTGTCGACAAATGTCATCTCTCTTGGGTTTTAAACCAAAATGAGAGTGACCTCACTCTGATACCAATTGTTAGGATCAAGAACGGTACTAAGAAGGGAGGTGAATTAGTGCAGTGGATAAAAATGACAAATTTAATCGATTTCGAAAAACTTTGTTCGATGAAACTCTAAGTTTGACTAAAGCCGTTTGTTTGACTCAAATTTTGGAAGTGAGTAGGGAAGAGGGGATTGGACAGTTTGCAATGAAGTAAAGTTGAATATAGTAAAGAGAATAAGTAGTAAGAAAAGAACACACCAGATTTATAGTGGCTCGGTCATTGTGACCTACATCCACTTCCGATTCCTCCTTCATTGAGGTCACTGGCATCCACTAATAGTCTTCCTTCAATAGGCAAAGACCAACCATCTCTTTACAGTGCTTTCTCCTTTTCACGAGTTTAGAAGATAACCCTTACAAGCTTCACACCTCTTCGTGGATGATTACAAAGCTAAATAGAAAGACGAGGAGGACACTTGTACTTTTACAACACTTTTTACACCCAAACACTCAAAGATTTTTTCATACTTTGATATCACTTTTGTTGCCCTTTCATACAAAAAAGGGTAGGGTATTTATAGGCCCTAATGGCTTCAAAATTAGAGCCAAAAAGTATTTCATTCCAGGTTTCTAGGGTACTGGCGGTACCACCACTTGAAAGAGTCTTGGATACTGAGCTCTGGTGGTACTACCGCCTAATAGGTAATACCACCACTTGGCAATAATAACTATCAATGGTACCACCACTCAGTCTAGGCGGTACCATCGCCCAAACCACTCAGGAGACCGTTCCTTGGGTAGTTCCACCGCCCTAATCTAGCGGTACCATCATCATACAGGGTCCACCAACCTAGTTGGGCTTTGAATCTGGCTCAAACTAGTCCAATTACGGGCCTAGTTGGCCCTTAATAGGGTGAATGGGATTATCTCCCAAACTTAACTCTAATTATGTGCTAACTACGATTTTTATGACATATGCTAAACAAAACAAGTTCGGTAAGTCTAGGTTTCTTTCGGTGAACTTTCGGCGAACTTCCGACGATCTCTCGACAAAGTTCTAGTGGACTCCTGGCAAGCTCTTGAACTTCACGACAATCTTCTTGGCGAGTTCCGACGAGCTTCTTCTTGGTCAATTCCGATAGCATTTCCGACAAACCTTCAGACTCCCGAGGAACTCTCGAACTCCCAACAAAATCTCGATCTTGACTCTGGCACTTCATTTTACTTTATGCCTTGATCACTATCGTAGTTAATCCTGCACACTTTTCTAAATATACAGATTGAATCAAATAATTTACCAATTGATTTCATTATCAAAATTTGAGATTCAACACTAGATACACTAATGGGACGACGGAATAACTGTTTGATAATAAGACATTATCAACCATCCAACATTACGTAAACGGATCAATCAATGAACTCATTCTCCAATGAGCACTTGCACTATATCCCTAGTGTCCCCACGTGAGCAGCTATGAGACTAGCTGAATCCATCATATAGACAAGTATACAACACACTAGTCTGTTCAGTTATCTCGATGTCCTTCTCAAGTAACTTATGACTAGGATTATTTAGGATCTATGTTTAAAGGCGAATTAGTCTTATTATCATGATCTAATCACGATTCGATTCCCATTGCACAAATCCATGGACATCACAATATATGCATACAACAAGCAATATAAAGTGATAAAATACCAAATAATAATAATAAACAAAAAGACTGTGTGTCAAGTAACACATGTCATCACTCACGTGATTGGCTTGTAAGACACATATGACTAGCAACAACTATGAGACCAGCCATCTCCATCATATATACGGGTATATAATACAACAGTCTGTCTTGTTATCTCAATATCTCTCTCAAGTAACCTATGATCAAGATTGTTTAGGATATGTGTTTATCGTGATCTCATCATGATCTGATTCCTATTGCATAGATCCATAGACATCACAATATATATACATATGCAATAAGCAATATAAAGTGATAAAATACCAAATAATATAATGAGCAAAAAGAATGTATATCATGTAACACGAGTCATCACTCATGTGATTGGCTTGCCCTATGACTAGCACTTTCAACAGGCAAAGATCAACTACCCTTACAACTTTTTCTCATTTTCATAGGCTTAGGAGAGAACCTTTATACCTCTCTTTTAGACCTCACTCCTTTAGAAAACTTCTAACTCTAGGAGGAAGAGACTCTAAATCCTAAGAATTTTTTTCAATTTTTCTCAAATATTCTTTCCCCCATTTCAACTCGATTTCGTGCTTAGCCAAGCAAAAATATCCGGGGTATTTATAGATCCCAAATAACTTTAAAAATGGAGCTAAAAAATATCTCATCCCGGGTTTCGTAGGTCATGGCGGTACCACCACTTTGTTGAATCTCATATTTTGATGATGAAATCAATTGTAAATTGTTTGATCTAATCTATATGTTAAGAAAAGTGTACAGTATTAACTACGACATCAGTAAGACATAAGACAAGTGTTGTATGGGAGTCAAGATCGAGATCTCATTGGGAGTTTAAGAGTTCGCCGGAAGTCTGAACGTTCGTCGGAAGTTCTACCGGAACCAACCGAGAAGTCTAGGAGCTTGCCAAAGAAACTTATCGAAGCTCACCAAGAAGATCATTATAAAGTCTGGGAGCTTGCCGGGAGTCCATCGGAGTATTACTGAGAGTTCGTCGTATGTTCGCTAGAAGTACGCCGGAAGCTCACTGGAAGAGCAATTGATGCACGGAACAAGAAGCGTTGTGATCATATCTTAATTATCGTAGTTAGAGCATAAATTAAGTTAGGATTGGGAGGTAATCCCACTAACTTAACTATAGGCCAACTGAGCCCTTAACAGGGCTAAATTGGGCCAAATTGAGCAATCAATTCAACCCCTAAAATAATGGCCGGCGGTGACACCGCTTGGAAAGTAGTGCCCCAAGTTATCTGCACGGTGGTACCACCAGCAGTTATTGCTACCAGTGGTGGTACCGCCCTTGTCAGGTGGTGGTACCACTAGAGCTCGGTCTCCGAGCTCTGTCAGGCGAGCAGGAGTTGCGCCGAAGTCAATACTATGATCACGTTGGGGTTCGAGAGTTCGACGGAAGTCCAGACAATCATCGGAGGTTCTACGGGAACAAATCCGAGAAGTCCAGGAGCTTGCCAAAGAAGCTCATCGGAACTCGCCAAGTGGATCGTCGCAAGTCCAGGAGTTTGCCGGAAAGTCCGCCGGAGCATCGCCGAGGGTTCGTCGGCATGATCGACGGAAGTTCACCGGAAGCTCGACGGAAGAAGCCAATTGACGCACCGGAGCAAGTTGCAGTAAATGTCTTGAAAATATCGTAGTTAGCATGATGATTAAGTTAGAAATGGGAGGTGATCCCATTAACTTAATCTTGGGGCAATTGGGCCCTTGACAGACCCAAATTGGGCTGAATGGATCAGCCCATTCGGACCCAGATTCCTAGGCCGGCGGTGCCACCGCCTGGGTCGGCGGTGGCACCGCCCAGCAGCCGAGTCTCGGAGTGAGGCTGGGTGATGGTACCACCCCTGTCAGGCGGTGGCACCGCCTGGGCTCAGTCTCCGAGTGAGACTGGGCGGTAGCACCGCCCCTGTCAGGCGGTGGCACCGCCCCTGTCTCAGTCTCCGAGTGAGACTGGGCGGTAGTACCGCCCCTGTCAGGAGGTGGTACCACCCGAGCTCGGTCTCCGAGCTCTGTCAGGTGGTAGTACCGCCCATTTATGGCGGTAGTACCGCCAGGACCCCGAAAACATGGGAAATGACATTTTTGAGCTCCAAATTCAAATCAGTTTGGGGCCTATATAAACCCCACCCTTTCATGCATGAAAGGGCACCGAAACTTAGCATTTATTCTGAGATTTTGAGAGCTTAAAAGTGTTGTAAAAGGCTAGAAGTTCTTCTCCCTCTTTTCTTAGAAGTTTTGATCATTCAAGAGAGGAGTGAAAAATCTGTAAGGGTTGTCTCCTAAGCCCGTCAAAAGGAGTGAAACTGTAAAAGGGTGGTTGGCCTTCGCCTATTGAAGGAAGGCCTCTAGTGGATATCAGTGACCTCATCGGAGGAGGAAGCCAAAAGTGGATGTAGGTCAAGATTGACCGAACCACTCTAAATCTCGGTTTGCATTTACATTTTGTTCTCTATCTTAACTGCAACTACTTCCATAGCTTTACTTTAACTGCACTTTACTTGATCTTAAGTTAAAGCAATTTCTGAATCGACTTTCATACCGAAATCGTTCTTATTATACGAACGTCGTTTTAAATCGTCAAAAGTTTTCCGCTGCACTAATTCACCCCCCCCTCTTAGTGCTCTTGATCCTAACAATTGGTATCAGAGCGAGGTTAACTCTCAATCGGATTAAAACCCAAGAGAGATGGCATACGTCAGAAATCAAGAGAGCCACTCTATTACACGTCCACCCATGTTCAATGGGACGGACTACACCTATTGGAAGACCCGAATGAGGATCTTCCTTATTTCAATGGATTTTGAACTTTGGAATCTTGTCGAAAATTGATTTTCGAAGTCTTCTCTTCCAATGATCGATTGGAATGAATTGGAGAAGAAGACTTTCGCTCTTAATGCAAAGGCTATGAATGCCTTATTTTGTGCGCTTGATAAAAATGAGTTCAATCGTGTTTCGGTTTGTGAAACCGCATTTGATATTTGGCATACACTCGAAGTGACTCACGAAGGCACAAGTAGAGTGAAAGAGTCAAAAATCAATCTTTTGATACAATCTTTTGAACTTTTCCGAATGAAACCGAGCGAGACTATTGGCGATATGTACACCCGTTTCATGAATGTCGTCAATGGTCTAAAAGGACTCGGCAAAAGTTTTTCGGATTTTGAGCTCGTAAATAAGATTCTAAGATCCCTTCCTAAGAGTTGGGACCCTAAAGTCATTGCTATTCAAGAGGCTAAAGATCTAAACAACTTCCCTATTGAAGAATTAATCGGGTCATTAATGACCTACGAAATGACTTGCAAAGCTCATGAAGAGCAAGAAGACATCCTTCCAAAGAACAGGAAGGATATGGCACTTAGAACTTTCGAAGACCACTTGAGAGAAAACTCAAGTAATGAAGACTGTGACGATGACTTGGCACTTCTAATAAGGAAATTCAAAAAATTCATTAAAAGAAACAAGTTTAAAAATGACTCAAAAAATAAATTTGAACCCAAAAAGGACCAAGTTATTTGCTACGAATGCAAGAAGCCGGGACACTACAAAAGTGATTGTCCCCAAGCCAAGAAGAGAACACCAAAGAAGAAGGCGCTCAAAGCAACGTGGGATGACTCAAGCGCGTCCGAAGAAGAGGAGTCCAACACCGAGCAAGTTGCTCATTACGCCCTAATGGCCATCGGAGATGAGGTAATAAATTTAATTGATGCAGATTTATCATTTGATGAATTACTAAATGCCTTCCATGACTTATTTGATGAATGCAAAACTATTAGTAAAAAATACAAATTGCTAAAAAGGGAGCATGATAGTCTTACTTGTAATTTCGATAAATTAGAAATTGAATATCATGATAGTTTAGCTCTACGTAAAAAATGTCATGATCTATAAACTCTCCAAAAGGAGAACTTGCTACTTAAGGACACCTTGAAGAAATTTGAGGTTGGTAGCAAGTCTTTGAATATGATCCTTACAAATAAGGGTCATGTTCCTAAAAGAAGTGGAATCGGATTTGTGAGAAGTCCTCACCAAAATCCAACCACCTTCATTAAAGGCCCTATCTTATATGTTCGGCACCAAAGCAAATGCAACTTTTGTTGCAAACATGGACATAGAACTTATCATTGTCCACTCAAGAAAGTTAGTCCAAACAAATTGATTTGGGTTCCTAAAGGAACCACGATAAATTCTATGCAACATGATAAACAATTTAGATCAGTGTTTGAGGCACCCAAAAGTAAATGGGTACCTAAAAATCATCCTTTCTTGTAGAAACATACATCATCACAAGCTAGGAGTAAGAGATGGTACCTTGATAGTAGATGCTCAAGGCATATGACCGAAGATCCATCTCAATTCTCTAAACTCACTAGCATAGACGAAGGCTATGTCACCTTCGGAGACAACAACAAGGGTAAAATCATTGGCAAAGGAACCATAGGTAACAAATCCAACTTCTTTATTGAAGATGTTTTGTTAGTTGATGGTTTAAAACATAACCTCTTTGAGCATTAGTCAATTGTGTGATAAAGGATATGTTGTCAAATTCGAATCTAATGCTTGCATCATTGAAAAACCACACAAAAACACATCTATGATTGCATTAAAATAAAATAACGTATACACCATTGACATTAATTATCTTTGCAATGAAATGTGTTTCTCGATTTTGAATGAGGATGCTTGGCTTTGGCATAGGAGATTAGGTCATGCTAGCATGAAACTAATCACTCAAATATCATCCAAAGAACTTGTAAGAGGAATTCCTCATATCAAGTTCATCAAAGATAATGTGTATGATGCTTGTCATTTAGAAAAATAAATTAAGGGTAGTTTCAAATCTAAGAATCAAATAAGCACCTCTAGGCCTTTACAATTGATCCATATGGACTTGTTTGGACCTATCTCTACATCAAGTCTAGGAGGTAGCAAATACGCTTTCGTTATTATAGATGACTATAGTAGATACACATGGACTTATTTCCTAAAACACAAAAATGAATGCTTGAGATATTTTACCAAGTTTTGCAAACTTGTCCAAAATGAAAAGGGTTCTATGATTTCGTCAATTAGAAGTGATCATGGTGGCGAATTTCAAAACCGTGATTTTCAAGAATTTTGTGAATTTAATGGATACAATCATAACTTCTCTACTCCAAGAAATCCTCAACAAAATGGAGTAGTAGAAAGAAAAAATAGAAATTTACAAGAAATGGCAAGAACCATGTTGAATGAACATAGCCTACCAAAATATTTTTGGGCCGAAGCCATAAACACTGCATGATATATTTTGAATAGAATTCTAGTAAGACCCTTACTCACCAAAACTCCCTATGAGTTGTGGAACAACAAAAAACCCAATGTTTCATATTTTAAAGTTTTTGGGTGTAAGTGTTTTATCTTGAATGAAAAAGATGCCTTAGGAAAATTTGATGCTAAATCTGATGAAGGAATTTTCCTTGGTTATTCTTCGATTTCTAAAGTTTTTCGTATCTTCAATAAAAGAACTTTAATTATAGAAGAATCCATTCATGTTGTTTTCAATGAGATTTCCGAAATCAAGAAAAATGATTTTGATGATGATGTTAATTTTGATTCTTTGAATTTAAATGAAACCCCTTCTCCAACTAGCAACTTGGATGCATCCACTTCCGAAACATCCTTACCCAAGGATTGGAAATATGTAGATGCTCATCCTAAGGAGCTAATTCTAGGAGACACATCTAAGGGGGTTCAAACACGTTCTTCTCTTAAAGAATTTTGTGTCAATGCCGCTTTTCTCTCCCAAATTGAACCTAATGTATTGACGAAGCCATGAAAGATGATTCATGGATTATCACAACGCAAGATGAGTAAAATCAATTTGAGAGAAATGAGGTGTGGAAGCTTGTTCCTAGGCCAAATGACCATTTAGTTATTAGTACTAAATGGGTCTTTAGAAACAAGCAAGATGAATATGGTATCGTGGTTAGAAACAAGGCTAGATTAGTAGCCAAAGGTTTCAACCAAGAAGAAGGTATCGATTACGAAGAAACCTTCGCTCCTGTGGCTAGATTAGAAGCCATAAGGATGCTCCTTGCCTATGCTAGTAATAATAATTTTAAGTTATTTCAAATGGATGTTAAAAGCGCTTTTCTTAATGGCTTTATTTCCGAAGAAGTTTATGTTGAACAACCTCCCGGATTTGAAAATAATAGCCTCACTAATCATGTGTTTAATTAACTAAAGCTCTCTATGGTTTAAAACAAGCCCCAAGGGCTTGGTGTGAGAGACTTAGTTCTTTTCTTATTAAAAATAATTTTTACAAAAGGTAAGGTTGAAACTACATTATCTTTGGTTCTACAAACGAATCTCTTTGTGAATCCTTTGCTAAAACCATGAGTCTAGAATTTGAAATGAGTTTGATGGGAGAATTAACCTTTTTCTTAGGCTTACAAATTAAGCAACTAAGAAATGGCATCTTTATTAGTCAAACTAAATATGCTTTAGATTTGCTAAAGAGATTTAATATAGAAAGCTCAAAAGCTATTAACACTTCTATGAGCACATCCACTAAGTTAGAAGTTGATGAAAGTGGAGAAAGCTTCGATCAAAAAACTTATAGGGGTATGATAGGAAGTTTACTTTACCTCACTGCAACTAGACCAGATATCATGTTCAGTGTAGGACTTTGTGCTAGGTTTCAATCGAACCCTAAAATATCTCATCTCAAAGCGGTTAAAAGAATACTTAGATATCTTAAAGGTACCACAAATCTAGGATTATGGTATCCGAAAACCAAGAAGTTTGAGTTAATTGCTTATGCTGATGCAGATTTTGCTGGATGTAGATTAGATAGAAAAAGCACATCAGGAACATGTCAATTTTTGGGACATGCTCTTGTTTCCTGGTCATCTAAGAAACAAAACTCGGTTGCACTATCAACAACCGAAGCCGAGTATATTGCAGCTAGTGCATGCTGTGCACAAGTTGTGTGGATGAAAAACACCTTAGAAGATTATAAAGTTCATCTTAAAAATATTCCCATTAAATGTGATAACACAAGTGCTATATGTTTAACAAAGAATCTCATTCAACACTCAAGAATAAAACATATTGATATTAGACATCACTTTATACGAGATCATGTCACTAATCATGATATAGTTATAGAGTTCATTGATACTAAACATCAACTAGCTGATATTTTTACAAAGCCTTTAAGTGAAGAACAATTTAATTTCATTAGAAGAGAATTAGGAATGTTAATGTGTCCGAATGCTTGAACTCATTAAATCTATTTTTCGGACTTTCTTGATTCAATAATCAAATCACTCAATTGCTATGATGATTTTACATGATTACATGCCTTAATAATATGTTGGAAATTATGTGTTTTGGATATAAAAATTTCCATGATAATGAACATATTTTATCTTCATGATTATATTGGAAAATCTATAGTAAAACCTTGTCCGAATGCATGAAAGTGTTAAATTTTATTTTCGAATTTTCTTGATACCTTATTCTCTTTCGAACTTAATGTAGCTCTCATAAGCATATGTCATATCGAGTTTGATTCATATCATTGATTTTTGACATATGGAATCAATTAGCAAATGCATCTTTCATAGGCTTATAATGTGAAAAATATTTTCGAGAAATGGATTTGATAAAATGATTCCTTCTTATAATTTCCTTCTTAAAAAAGGAAGATTTTTTACTTGCAAGGATATTGATTCACATACATATCTTGATCCATGTAAAAATGAAGCGTGATTTAATCTTTCCTTGAGATGTTTGTATAATTGGTATCATATCACTCATTGTTGAAAAATTACCTATCACTCACTTGTGTTTAAAATTTGCTTATATCGTTCTCCTTTTTGTTGATGACAAAGGGGGAGAAATATATGAATTAATGCTATGAGTGCCATATTTGAATTTGAATTATGTTAAAAAAGCTTGCATCGAAATATATGGTAAATTGATGATAGAAATGCTATGATTGCTAAACACTTGAAATATTTGCATTATGTTAAGATATCAAGAACTTGCATCGTAATTTTACATGTTGGTATCTTACCATATGATGAATTGCTACCATTACTATCATTCACATTTGAAATATAAAACTTGAAAATGGATGTCAAGCCTTGACATCATTTTCAGAGAGATACATCATGATAGGAATCATGATGGAAGTATTGATAAGGTTAAACAATCTTAACTTATCAATATGTCTCTTGAATTCAAAGGCTTTGAATTCAAGAATGACTTATCTTGAGTATGACATATAGATAGGGGGAGTTAAAGTTAACTCCGTTATCAATTGATTGTCATCATCAAAAAGGGGGAGATTGTTGAATCTCAGATTTTGATGATGAAGTCAATTGTCATTTGTTATCTAATCCATATGTTGAGATAAGTGTGCAGGATTAACTACGATGAAATAAGACATGCAGCAGGAGTTACGCTAATGTCAAGACTATGATCACGTTGGGGGTTTGAGAGTTTGACGGAAGTCCGGACGGTCATCGGAGGTTCTGCGGGAACAAATTCGAGAAGTCCAGGAGCTTGCCAAAGAAGCTCATCGAAACTCGCCAAGTGGATCGTCGCAAGTCCAGGAGTTTGCCGGAAGTCCGCCGGAGCATCACCAAGGGTTCATCGGATGATCACCGGAAGTTCGCCGGAAGCTCGACGGAAGAAGCGATTGACGTACCGGAGCAAGTTGCAGTAAATGTCTTGAAAATTATCGTAGTTAGCATGATGATTAAGTTAGAAATGGGAGGTGATCCCATTAACTTAATCTTGGGGCAATTGGGCCCTTGACAAACCCAAATTGGGCCGAATGGATCAGCCCATTCGGACCCAGATTCCTTGGTTGGCGGTGCACCGCCTGGGTCGGCGGTGGCACCGCCCAGCAGCCGAGTCTCGGAGTGAGGCTGGGCGGTGGTACCGCCCCTGTGAGGCAGTGGCACCGCCTGGGCTCAATCTCCGAGTGAGACTGGGCGGTAGCACCGCCCCTGTCAGGCGGTGGCACTGCTTGGGCTCAGTCTCCGAGTGAGACTGGGCGGTAGTACCGCCCCTGTCAAGAGGTGGTACCGCCCGAGCTCGGTCTCCGAGCTTTGTCAGGCGTAGTACCGCCCATTTATGGCGGTAGTACCGCCAGGACCCCGAAAACATGGGAAATGATATTTTTGAGCTCTAAATTCAAATCAGTTTGGGGCCTATATAAACCCCACCCTTTCATGCATGAAAGGGCACCGAAACTTAGCATTTATTCTGAGATTTTGAGAGCTTAAAAGTGTTGTAAAAGGCTAGAAGTTCTTCTCCCTCTTTTCTTAGAAGTTTTGATCGTTTAAGAGAGGAGTGAAAAATATGTAAGGGTTGTCTCCTAAGCCCGTCAAAAGGAGTAAAACTGTAAAAGGGTGGTTGGCCTTCGCCTATTGAAGGAAGGCCTCTAGTGGACGTCGGTGACCTCATCGGAGGACGAAGCCAAAAGTGGATGTAGGTCAAGATTGACCAAACCACTCTAAATCTCGGTTTGCATTTACATTTTGTTCTCTATCTTAACTACAACTACTTCCATAGCTTTACTTTAACTGCACTTTACTTGATCTTAAGTTAAAGCAATTTTCGAATCGACTTTCATACCGAAATCGTTCTTATTATACGAACATCGTTTTAAATCGTCGAAAGTTTTCCACTGCACTAATTCACCCCCCCCCCCCTCTTAGTGCTCTTGATCCTAACAGTACTGCCCAGTGTCAAGTGTTAAGCGGTGATACCGCCCAGTAATAGCGATGGTACCGCTAGTACCCCGAAAATCCAAGATGAGACACTTTTTGGCTCCATTTTTGAAGCCATTGGGGCCTATAAAAATCCCACACTTTTCTACATGAAAGGGCACGAAAGTATTGGCATAATCTTAAGTCTTTGAAGTGTTAAAGAGTTGTAAAAATGCTAGAGTTCTCCTCCTCCCTTTCTAAGTGTTGAGATCATTCAAGAGAGGTTTGAGACTTATAAGAGTTCTCTCCTAAAACCCGTGAAAAGGAGAAAGCACTGTAAAGAGGTGGTTGGTCTTCACCTATTGAAGGAAGACCTTTAGTGGACGCCAATGACCTCGACGGAGGAGGAATCCGAAAGTGGATGTAGGTCACATTGATCAAACCACTCTAAATTCTGGTTTACATTTCATTTTGAGCAATTTACATTACTGCAAATCTCCTTAATCTTCTCTTACATTTTTACGAAAGCTCTCAAGTTCAATTTCTCTTCGAAACGGATTGAATCAAAACCATTTTCGTCGGAATCAGTTTTAATCGAAATAAAGACTTTTGAAATCGGGAAAGTTTTTCATTGTACTAATTCACCCCGCCCCCCTCTTAGTGCCGCTCTTAATCCTAACAATTGGACAATTGGTATCAGAGCAAGGTTCACTCTCGTTTGGTTTAAAACCCAAGAGAGATGGCATTTGCCGGCAACCAAGATGGTCATTCAATTACATGTTTGCCCATGTTCAATGGGACGAATTACATATATTGGAAGACTAGAATGAAGATCTTCCTAATTTCAATAGATTTTGAGCTATAGAACATTGTCGAAAATGGTTTTCAAAAGTCTTCTCTTCCAATAAATGATTGGAATGAGTTGGAGAAGAAGACTTTCACTTTAAATGCCAAGGCTATAAATGCCTTATTTTGTGTATTAGATAAAAACGAGTTTAATCGAGTATCGATTTGTAAAACGATTTTTGATATTTGGCACACACTCGAAGTAACTCATGAAGGCACTAATAGAGTGAAGGAGTCAAAAATTAATCTTTTAGTGCACACTTATGAGTTGTTTCGGATGAAACTGAATGAGGCCATTGGAGAGATGTACAGCCGATTTATGGATATCGTCAATGGTCTAAAAGGACTTGGTAAAAGTTTCTCAGATTTTGAACTTGTTAATAAAATTTTAAGATCCCTTCCAAAGACTTGGGACCCTAAAGTAACGGTCATTCAAGAGGCCAAAGATCTAAATAATTTTCCTCTCGAAGAACTAATTGGGTCACTAATGACTTATGAGATGACTTGTAAAACTCATGAAGAGCTTGAGGACACCCTTCTAAAGAACAGGAAGGATATGACACTAAGAACCCAAGAAGACCACTTGAAAGAAAACTCAAGTGATGAGGACCTTGATAAAGACTTGGCGCTCTTAACAAGAAAATTCAAAAAAATTAAAAAGAAATAAATTTAAAAATGACACTAAAAATAAATTTGAACCCAAGAAAGATTAAGTAATATGCTACGAATGCAAGAAGCCAGGACATTACAAGAGCGAATGCCCCCTAGCTAAGAAGAGGCAACCCAAGAAGAAGGCTCTTAAAATAACATGGGACGACTCAAGTGCATCCGAAAAAGAGGAGCCAGCCAACACCAAGCAAGTTGCTCACTATGCACTAATGGCCATTGGAGATGAGGTGAGTAGTTCATTTGATGCAAATTTATCCTTTGATGAACTATTAAATGCTTTTCATGATTTATTTGATTAATGTAAATTAATTAGTAAAAAATATAAATTATTAAAAAAGGAGCATGATTCTCTTGTTAGTGATTCCGATAGATTAAAAATTGGGCATAATGATAGTTTAGCTCCATGGACGAAATGTAATGAACTAGAAATACTTCAAAAAGAAAACTTGCTACTCAAAGAAATCTTAAAAAAATTTGAGGTTAGTAGCAAGTCCTTGAACATGATCCCTGCCAACAAGGGTCACATTCATAGGAGAGGCGGAATCAGATTTGTGAGTAGCACTCACCAAAATCTGACCACCTTTATTAAAGAACCTACTTTGTATGTCTCACCCTAAAACAAATGCAACTTTTGTTGCAAATTTGGGCATGTAGCTTATCATTGTCCATTTAAGAAATATAGTCCATATAAATTGATTTGAGTCCCTCAAAGAACCTCAAATGACTCAATGCAACATGATAAGCTATGTAGATCGATTTTTGAGGCATCCAAGGTCAAATGGGTACCTAAAAATCATCTCTTTTTGTAGAAAAATATAACATCACAAGCTAGGAGTAAGAGATGGTACATTGATAATGGATGCTCAAGGTATATAACCGGAGATCCATCTCATTTTTCTAAGCTCACTAGCCTAGACGAATGATATGTCACATTCGAAGACAACAACAAGGGTAAAATCATTGGCAAAGGAACCATAGGTAACAAATCTAACCTTCTTATTGAAGATGTATTGTTAGTTAATGGTTTAAAGCATAACCTTTTGCGTATTAGTCAATTATGTGATAAAGGATATATCGTTAGATTTGAATCTAATGCTTACATTATTAAAAAACTATACAAAAACACATCTATGATTGCAATAAAATAAAATAATATATACACTATTGACATTAATGATCTTTACAATGAAATGTGTTTTTCGGTTTTGAATGATGATGCTTGGCTTTGGCATAGGAGATTAGGTCATGCTAGCATGAAACTAATCTCTCAAATCTCATCTAAAGAATTTGTGAGAGGAATTCCTCACATTAAGTTCGTTAAAGACCATGTGTGTAATGCATGTCAACTAGGAAAACAAATAAAATGTAATTTCAAACCAAAGAATCAAATAAGCACCTCTAGACCATTGCAATTGATCTATATGGACTTGTTTGGACCAATTGCTACATCAAGCCTAGGAGGTAGCAAATACGCATTTGTTATTATTGACGATTATAGTAGATATACTTGGACTTACTTCTTAGCACATAAAAATGATTACTTTAGGTATTTCTCTAAGTTTTGTAAACTTGTTCAAAATTAAAAAGGTTTTATGATTTCATCAATTCGGAGTGATCACGGTGGTGAATTTTAAAACCTTGATTTCCAAGAATTTTGTGAATCTAATGGATACAACCACAACTTCTCTACTCTAAGAAATCCTCAACAAAATAGAGTAATAGAAAGAAAGAATAAAAACTTATAAGAAATGGCTAGAACCTTGTTAAACGAACATAGCATACCCAAATATTTTTTTGTCGAAGCCATTAATATGGTATGCTATGTTATGAATAGGATTCTAGTAAGACCATTACTTTTCAAAACTCCTTATGATTTGTGGAACAACAAAAAGCCCAACGTTTCATACTTTAAAGTTTTCGGGTGTAAATATTTTATTTTGAATGAAAAAGATATCTTAGGAAAGTTTGATGCAAAATCCGACGAAGGATTTTTTCTTAGTTATTCTTCTATTTCAAAGGATTTTCACATCTTTAATAAAAGAACTTTAGTTATAGAAGAATCTATTCATGTTGTTTTTAATAAAATTTTTGAAGTTAAGAAAAATGATTTTGATAATGATCTTAATTTTGATACTTTGAATTTAAATGAATCCCTTTCTCCATCTAGTAACCTGGATGCATCTTCTTCCGAACCTCCTTTATCAAAGGAATAGAAATATGTAGATGTCCATCCAAAGGAGCTAATTATAGGGTTCAAACTCATTCTTCTCTTAAGAATTTTTGTGCCAACGTTGCTTTTCTCTCCCAAATTGAACCTAAATGCATTGACGAAGCCATGAAAGATGATTCATGGGTTATCGTAATGCAAGAAAAATTGAATCAATTTGAGAGAAATGAGATGTGGAAGCTTGTTCCAAGGCCAAATGACCATTTAGTTATTGGTACTAAATAGGTATTTAGAAACAAGTAAGATGAATTTGGTATCGTAGTTAGAAACAAGGCTAGATTAGTGGTCAAGGGTTTCAACCAAGAAGAAGGTATCGATTATGAAGAGACCTTCGCTCTTGTGGCACGATTAGAAGCTGTTGAATCTCGTATTTTGATGATGAAACCACTTGATATGTGTTTATGATTTTATCTGCATTTTGAGTGATGTAGGATGCTTCGATCAGGATGAGACAATTAAAGCAGGAAAATCATGTTGGGTCGGAGGAACATGTCAGAAGATTGGACGTCGGGCCGGTGGATCAGTCGACGTATCGATAGAAGGTTTTGGGCCGTGGATTCGGGCATCGGGCCAAGAAGAGCGGAGATTGTGCCAAGGATATCAAAGTTGCGGAGTCAATTGGCCGATTGGGCAATAGGCCACAAGAGAGGACGATGCGCCGATGAATCGGACGAAGCATCGAGGGACCAATGACATGCCAGACAACTTGATTAATTGCTTAGGATTAATTATCTCGATCGAAGTTTTGTTTTAAGTATGCAGGATTAACTATGATAGCTTGAAGACATAAAGCAAGTCTACTAGAGTCAAGTTCGATGGGTGTTTGAGAGTCCGAAGATTCGTCGGAGATGCTGCCGGAACAACCCGAGAAGAAATCGGGGACTTGTCAGAGTTTTCGGAAGTCCGCCAAAGAGATCGTCGGAGGTTCGCAGTGATCACCGAGAAGGCTTGGCTACTCGTTGAACTCACCACAAAATTGGGAGCCTACTTGGAGTCCGCTGGAAGAAATCTGAGGATGTATCGGAAGTCCGTTGGAAGATCGCCGAAAAGCTCGCCGGAAGGAAACTCGACATTATCGGTTAAAAACTTGCTTAGGACTATATTTTTAATTGTATAGTTTGCATGTAATTAGGGTTAGGATTAAGGGTTAATCCTACAACCCGGTTAGGGGCCAATTGGGCCCGAGTTAGGACTGGTTTGGGCCAAGTTTAGAGCCCAACCAGTGAGCTGAAATAATTCAAGCGATGGCACCGCCAGACTAGGCGGTGGTACCGTCGGACTGGGCGGTGGCACTGCCCAGCACCCGAGAGTTCGGGCGGTGGCACCGCTAGAACACTGTCAATGTGGAAATTGATAGGCGGTAGCACCGCCACCGACAGGCGGTGGCACTGCTAGCCTCGGAAACCCAAGAGAATTCAAAATTTGGAGCCCAAATTTGAATCCTCTTGGGGCCTATAAATACTCCTCAATTCTCAGCAGAGAATATAACTTTTAAGAAGCAATAGATTGATATAAAAGCCTCAGCAAAGTCTTTAGCAAGTCTTGTTTTCAATTGCTTGAGTGTTCACCTCCTTCTTTCTTGTTGAAAATTTATAAGAGTGTGAACCACTTGTAAAAGGTTGTAAGAGGGGTATTTGTCCTTCCCCTTCAAAGTGATTTGCTAGTGAAAGTTGGGAGCCTCATCAAAGAAGGCTTCGCAAGTGGATGTAGGTCATTTTGACCTAACCACTTTAAATTGGTGTGTTGAATGTGTTGAGTTCTTACTTTCTTAAAATTTTCATTTACACTACTGCTAGCTTTCGGTTTTCATCTACTCAAGTTACCATTGAAACGAAATCTCCTCGTATTTACGAATTCGTTATTAAACTTACAAGTTTTAATCCGCTGCACTAATTCACCTCTTAGTGCCGCTCCGATCCTAACAGAAGCCATAAGGATGCTCCTTGCCTATGCTAGTAGTAATAATTTTAAGTTGTTTCAAATAGATGTTAAAAGTACTTTTCTTAATGGCTTTATTTTCGAAGAAGTTTATATTGAACAACCTCCCGGATTTAAGAATGATAATCTCCCTAATCATATGTTTAAATTGACTAAAGCTCTCTATGGATTGAAACAAGTCCCAAGGGCTTGGTATGAGAGACTTAGCTTATTTCTTATTGAAAATAATTTCTCTAAGGTAAGGTTGATACTACATTGTTTATCAAAAATTTTAAAAATAATTTTCTTATTATTTAAATTTATGTTGATGATATTATTTTCGGTTCCACGAATGAATCTCTATGCGAATCATTTGCTAAAAGTATGAGTCTTGAATTTGAAATGAGTTTGATGGGGGAATTAACTATCTTTTTAGGCTTACAAATCAAACAACTAAGTAATGACATTTTTCTTAGTCAAACAAAATATGTTTTAGATTTACTAAAAAGGTTTAATATGGATAGCTCAAAGGCTATCAATACTCCCATGAGTACCTCCACTAAGTTAGACATTGATGGAAGTAGAGAAAGCTTTGATAAAAAAGCTTACAGGGGTATGATAGGAAGTTTACTATACCTCACCACAACTAAACCAGGTATCATATTTAGTGTAGGTCTTTGTGCTAAGTTTCAATCTAATCCTAAAATATCTCATCTTAAAGTAGTTAAGAGAATTCTTAGATATCTTAAAGGTACCACTAATCTAGGATTATGGTATCCAAAATCTAAGAACTTTGAACTAATTACATATACTAATGCGGATTTTGTTAGATGTAGATTAGATAGAAAAAGCACATCTGGAACATATCAATTTTTAGGACACACACTTGTTTCTTGGTCTTCCAAGAAACAAAACTTAGTTGCATTATCTACAACCGAAGCTGAGTACATTGCAGCTAGCACATGTTGTGCACAAATTGTGTTGACGAAAAACACTTTAGAGGATTATAAGATTCATCTTAAAAATATTCCCATAAAATATAACACAAGTGCAATATGTTTAACAAAAAATCTCATCCAACACTCTAGAACTAAACATATTGATATTAGGCATCACTATATATGAGATCATGTCAATAATCATGATATAATCTTAGAGTTTATTGATACGAAATATTAATTAGTCGATATCTTTACAAAACCTTTAAGTGAAGAACAATATGATTTTATTAGAAGAGAGTTAGAAATGTTAATTTGTCCAAATGCATGAATTTGATGTATATCATTTCCGGACTATCTTTTTGTATTTCATAAATGAAGCTTTCATGAATTTATTTTTTCTCCCTTGATATCAAGTTTACCTCATATCCTTGCTCCATCACTTAATGATGTTTGATACATAGAATTCATTGACAAATACATTTCTCATATATTTCACTCTTATGAATTTTTAATGAGAAATGGATTTGATGTGATCATTCATGGAATTTTTTTTATCCTTCATATGATGATTCTTTCACATGAATTCTTTCGGAGAATTTTTATGAATTTTTTTTTATGAGATGAACACTTGCAAGAGTGAGGATTTGATTTCACATGAATATCTTGATCCTTGTGAAAATTGAAGCATGATTTAATGAAACTCCTTTATTGTTTTTGACTTGATTCAAATTATTTCACAAAGTTGGTTCTTAATGGATTTCCTATTTACTTTCCTTCTTCATGCAAAGTTTTGATGATAAAGGGGGAGAAGTTGATAGAATCTATCTCTTTAATATTTATAACTTTTGATGTTGACTTTTGAATGATACCATACAATATCGATTGGATAAACTAGTATAAAACTTGCTTGAATTATTACCACTCTTACATTGTTGAATTATCCTCCTTTTTGTTGATGACAAAGGGGGAGAAATGATACCAAAATATGATAAATTGATGACAATATATGCAATGTATCTTATCATAAATGCTTATATGCTTATCATTTGAAACATATTGAAATATGGCAAAAACATATCTTATCATATCAAATTGATATATGTCTTTCATTATAAGATATCATCAGCTTAACTTGCTATATCAAGTTGCTATTTTACAACTTGAGCTATCTTATGTGTTTATCATTTGAAACATATTGAAATATGGTAAAAACATATCTTATCGTATCAAATTGATAAATGTCTTTATAAGATATCATGAGCTTAACTCGCTATTTTACAACTTGATAACTTGCCATAGAATGATGAATTGTTATCTTTGTCATCTCTCATATTTGAAATATCATACTTAAAAATGGATGTCATGACTTGACATCATTTTGATAAATACGTGGTATTGTATTGAAAAATCATGATAAGTATCATGATGTGCATATTGATAAGTTTAAATGAACTCATCTTATCAATTTGATACTTAAATTCAAATACCTTGAATTCAAGAGTGTCTTTTCTCAATTATGGCATATAGATAGGAGGAGTTAAGGTTAACCCTGTCATCAATTGATTGTCATCATCAAAAAGAGGTAGATTGTTGAATCTCGGATTTTGATGATGAAATCAATTGTAAATTGTTTGATCTAATCTATATGTTGAGAAAAGTGTGTAAGATTAACTATGACAGCAGTAAGACATAAAGCAAGTGTTGTATCGGAGTCAAGATCGAGATCTCGTTGGGAGTTCAAGAGTTCGCCGGAAGTCCGGACGTTCGTCAGAAGTTCTGCCGGAACCAACCGAGAAGTCTAGGAGCTTGCCAAAGAAGATTATCGTAAAGTCCGGGAGCTTACCGAGAGTTTGTCGGAGCATTGCCGAGAGTTCACCAAATGTTCACTAGAAGTACATCGGAAGCTCGCCGGAAGAGCAATTGACGCACCGGAACAAGAAGTGTTATGATCATGTCTTAATTATTATAGTTAGAGCATAAATTAAGTTAGGATTAGGAGGTAATCCTACTAACTTAATTAGGGGCCAACCAGGCTCTTAACAAGGCTGAATTGGGCTGAATTGAGAAGCCAATTCAGCCCCTAAAAACATGGTCGACGGTGGCACCGCTTGGAAAGCAGTGCCCTAGGTTATCTAGGCGGTGGTACCACCGGCAGTTATTACTGCTAGCGATGGTACCGCCGACATTTATTGCTGCCAGCGGTGGTCTCGCCCTTATCAAGCGATGGTACTGCCAGAGTTCGGTCTCCAAGCTCTATCAGGTGGTGGTACCGTCCAGTATCAGGTGTTAGGTAGTGGTACTGCCAGTACCCCAGAAATCCGGGATGAGACACTTTTTGGCTCCATTTTTGAAGCCATTGGGCCTATAAAAACCCCACCCTTTTCTGCATGAAAGGGCACGAAAGTATTGGCATAATCTTGAGTCTTTGAAGTGTTAAAGAGTTGTAAAAGTGCTAGAGTTCTTCTCCTCCATTTCTAAGTATTGAGATCATTCAAGAGAAGAGTAAGACTTGTAAGGGTTCCCTCCTAAACCTGTGAAAAGGAAAAAGCGTTGTACAAAGGTGGTTGGTCTTTACCTATTGAAGGAAGGCCTTTAATGGACGTCGATGACCTCAACGGAAGAGGAATCCGAAAGTGGATGTAGGTCATATTGACCGAACCACTCTAAATTTTGGTTTGCATTTCGTTTTGAGCAATTTACATTATTGCAAATCTCCTTAATCTTCTCTTGCACTTTTACGAAAGCTCTCAAGTTCAATTTCTCTTCGAAACGGATTGAATCGAAACCATTTTCGCCGGAATAAGTTTTAATCGAAACAAAGACTTTTAAAACCGGGAAAGTTTTCCACTGCACTAATTCACCCCCCCTCTTACTGCCGCTCTTGATCCTAACACGCATGTGCTGGGCGGTACTATCGCTTGTAGCATTGACACTATGTGGTACCATCGCCCAGTCTAGTGGTACCACTACCTAACATAGTCTGGGAGACTATGTTTGGGCGGTACTACCGCCCAAACTAGTGGTACCACCGCTTGATACAGTTTGGGAGATTATTTGAGTAGTACCATCACCTGATTCTACTATAAGTCATTGAATGGGCTAAACAACAAGCCCAATTCAGCCATGATTCAGGTCCAATTAGCCCCTAATTAAGTTGGTATTGTTTCATCCCAAAACCGACTCAATTAGTCCTAAACTAACTCGATTTAGACACATGATTACAAGCATGAATCCTATGTTGTCCAATATGTCATTGGTTCATCCGACGATTCGTCCAATCCTTCAGCGCATCATCCTCTCCTTCGTTGTATTGTCCAATCGGCATGTTGACTCATGCAACTTTCGATCTCCTTCCCGCAATGTTCGATCCTTTGGCCCGATACCCGAACTCACGGCATGAAGCCTTCTACTGATACGTCGATAGATCCTCCGGCTTGACATTTAATCTTCTGACATATTCCACTCCGGCCCAACATCCGATTCCTCTTGCTTTAATCGATTTGCCTTTTCTGATTAAAGCTAGTCCTACATCACTTAAAACACAGATTAAATCGTAAACTCATCAATTGATTTTATCATCAAAATCTGAGATTCAATAACAGCTTGGGAGGTCGAGCCTCAAGTGGTGCCATTGTCAGCCCTGGTGATGCCACCTCCTGGGTTAGCTAAGGGTCACTGAATGAGTCTTCCACTTGGCCCAAAATAACCTCAACTCGAGCTTAGTTGGCCCCTAATTGAGTTAGTATAGTTACACCCAAACCAAACTCAAATTAATACCTAACTTCGACAATAAGGGTAAATAATTATAAGATAGTAAATTTAAGTTGTCTTGCTTGTCATTTATTCATCCAAACTCTCAGCAAACTTCTGGTGAACTTTCGATGCATCATCCAAACCTTTGACGTATCGCCTGATCCATTGGCAAGTTAACTCCCGCAACTTCCGATCTTAGCGCAACGTCCGATTCTTCTAGCTCGATGCCCATTTTCCAACTCCGGCCCAACTTCTGATTCTTCTTGCTTCAATCGTTTTGTCTTTTCTTATCGAAGTTAGTCCTATATCACTTTTCTCAAACAACACATAAACTCATCAATTATTTTTTGCCCATTGCACATAGAAAATTATTAGTGGTAGAGCTTACAAGATCTATTTCGATCTTAGAGATAAATATTACATGATATATATGATAATATTAAAGATATTACCACACATAATTACGATAATCGAAGATGATAAAACACTTTTCATTATTTGGATTGGCTTCGATTATGTCTATGGAAATATAGATTCTTTTCGATAATTATTGCTCTGTTTTTCCACGAACACCGATAGATTTAGCCTATATCCATATACATTTTTCTTTTACAGATATACATTGATATTAATTATTAGAAGAATAATAAATAGACGATCTTTTTTTTGTTCTACTTTCCACCTTATGATCATTATCCAAGTGATACGCTGGATTAGGTTGTGAAACAAAAAACAAAAATCGTATAAAAATAATAAAAGAATATCTCGGTATGGTAAATATTAAGGTTGATATGATTTATGTGATATATCAAAATTATTTATTTATTTTTAATAAATTCTTGAATGATATATGTTATGTTTGGGAACACATCTGCATGTGCATATGAAGAAATTAAGTTTTAATGAATGTGTAATTATGGAATGATTTGAATGTTTAGTAAATAATGGATTGAAACAATATGTTAAATATGTATTGGTGTAAGTATTGCTCGGTAAAATTATATTTCAAAAGTCTGTTAAATATTATCCTTTTTATATTTTTGATATTTATTCAAAATAAATAAATATTTTATTTTAATTAATAAGTAAAAAATGTAATTTTATAAAAAAATATATGACACAAATATATATGTAATAAATAATTAATATAATCATTAAAAAATAAAATAAATAAATAACTTGTGAGGGAAGAGACGAGGATAAAAATTAATAGATTAGATGAAATGAGAGTTAGAGTTTCTGATATACTGTCATAATTTTATTATTTTAAATAATATCTTAAAATATTTTAATAATTAAAAAAATATGTTAACATCAATATTTGAATATCTTTAATACAAACCAAATGTGATTTTAAAGAAATTTATATAATATAATTTTATATTTAAAATATGACTTTGATCCTCAATGCATAATTCAAACATATTTATAACTTTACCCGTAAATCATTATAAATTATTTAAAATTTAAAAAAATAAATTGATGTCACAATCCCATCCGATAACTATCACCTTAATTTATTAAGCTCGAATCGTTGATTCGATATAGCTAAACCAAACTGACGGTAACACCAACGAATATGTTATATTAACCTACTAGGTCACCAGCAAATTGAGTATATCCAGTCTATCCGCTTATTGAATATAAATTATTTATTCAGTATGTTTAAGCTAAATCGGTGAAAGTACACCGTGAAATTGTTATAAGCTAATTAAAATTTTTAACCACTTAAACTTAGTGCATTGTAATTTCCCCATGTAAGGGGCATTAACATTAATTAATTAATTAATTAATTATATATATGTATATATATATGTACATATACATATATATATATATACATATACATATATATATATATACATATACATATATATATATATACATATATATATGTATATATATATAGAAATGATCTCCATCAGCCTAACTTATATTATAGATGTCTTTAGTCCCTCTTTTATAATTAAATAGATTAGTTATCTTATTGTAACAATTAAATTACTGATTTGTGTGACTTGAATCAAAACTCGATTTACTAGGAAAAAAAATTAGCGTCTCAAGACTTCATTGTATTCTCGGAACATTTTTGCTCAATGAGTTGGAATAATATATGTACCACCAAATGTATTTTTTACCCATTATTTGTTAATTATGATTGAGTACTTCCCCAAATAATGGATGCCCTGATAATACATAATTAAAAGTGGGGGCACAAGGGTAATTTTATGGCCATCCCGGATTAGGGGCATTTCCGTAATCTGATAACGCGGTTTATTTCCACCCGCGTCAACTGGGGAAATTGGTAATTATGATCAATACCGAGGGCATACAGTTCTCCGGTCACGGCTTCTTAACCATGGTTTTGGCGTAACCCAACCCGGCGTCCGTGCAGCAGCGAGCGGCTATAAATAGTCGAAAGCGGAAGAAACAGAAGGAAATATAAAAAAAAGGGAAAAAAAATACAGGAAAAGGAACCTTCCCTGGGTTAGGGCTTGACCGTCGCACGCCATCGAGGGGTTTTTGATTCCGGGCCAAATTGCCGGTTTCCCAGCGAGATCGTGGTATTCCGGCCCAAGATTCCGCTTTCGCCCCCCGATCTGCACACGTAGATCCCTAATTTTGGGGCAGAATTGCCGGAAAACCGCGTTCGTTGGCCCCGAAACGGCTTCCGTCGTTTCCAGGGTGGCCGTGGTGGGAGGTGCGGCGGGTTTCGCGAGCTTTTCGGGGGATCCGAGCCGCGATGAGCGTTGATTCCATCGGAGGCATCCGATCTCCGGGTTTTTAGGGCTTCGAGGTCCCCAAGCTCGCGCCTCTCTAGGCGGTGTCGGCATGCAGTCCGGGAACGGACGGAACCCGAGGCCTTCGCCGCATCCGCAGCCGTTGCCGTCCGCCGCTGCGTCGCCGTCTTCCTCTTCGTCGCCCGCCGCCTCCGCTCCCACCCATCTGGTGTTGGATTCAATCCAACAGCAGCAGCAGCAGGAGGCGTATAGGCAGGTGAGTTGTGGCATTTCGCGCCCTTTCCTTTTTTATCGGTCTTCCCACTCTGCTGGGGCACTGTTGTGACTGGTACGTAGGAATGTGAGTAAAAGACGGTTGTTGATTTGGTTTCCATATTTGGGGGAAAGTGGGGACAGGCATGGGTTCTTTAATTCGAAGCGCAGAAGGCCTCAGGAGTTCGACTTAGGATCCCGTGGCCTTGATTTGCTCAATCATGCGTTCCGAGCATTGTAGACACCTTGTTGGATTCTGTGGTTTATTTTTCCGAGGTTTAAAGTACGGACTGTCCGAACTAAACGTTGTCCACTGGCCACCAGTCTCCGGGACCTCGTTCATTACATCTGGAATTCCAATGGGTTTTATGTGGGCTGCCATTGTTGGAGTTGTCTTATCGTAGCTCTATGTTTTAAGCCGAGCTTGTTCATTTCTGTACCCATTTTCTTGGCTAAAACCATCGTTTCGATACGTCTCCCGATTCATTCTTAGACTTGCTTTGCCTCACTCTTCGTGTACCTCGTCGTTGAAGGCTCTCTTTGTGTGACTACAGTTTTGTTTGTTGCGGTATCTGTTGCTGAGTTTCTGCATTTCCCCTTCTCTGATTCTGTGTTCGACTCTTTTTCCCTTTGTGACGATTTGTGTTGGAGGTTTTTTAGTTGCAGACCATGATTGTGGTACTGGTGATCTCTTTGGAGGGAAGACGACTCTTGAGTTTTAGAGTGTTGCCTCTCCGATTCTGAGTTTCAGCAAAATGTTTGATTTCTTTTTATAACATCTATTTTCCTTTTGAGGTTACCTTGTCTTCGGCCTTGTATTTCGAGACTTCAGTTCTTGGTTCCATGTAGATTCAATCTTACTCTTTCTTTTTTATCTTCTTTGTGACTAAGTTCATCGAATGATTTATAAATCTTACATATTGTTAGGTATGGCTTTTGAAGTCATGAACATAAATGTAAGTTCTTTAAAAGCTGGTTTTTTTCCCTCTACAGCGTAATTGCTGTTATAGATAGCTAGTTTGCTGTCTAAATTTGTTCCGTACTTATGTGGTTGGTGTTCATTTGTTGATGTGCCACTTCGGGCTTCAGTGACATGTGTTGACGTTGCCACTTGGCCCTTCATGGGAAATGAAATTGTTTTCTATTATTATTGATGCATTGCTCTTTCATATCATGTGAAACAAAGAGATGTTTCTTGAGTTTCTGCTTGAACAAGCATCCTAGTTCTGTTATTGATTGGAAAGCTGCTAGTTCGATTTTATAACTAAAAATGTTGCAATGTTGTACTATTGGCTTTTTGCATGGTACTTTTGGTTTGTATGTGATTTTGTTGCTAAAGTGATGCACGGTATTATTGTTTAGAAGTTCATCAAAAAAGTGCTTTTAAAAGCATTAGTATCATATTCCATTTTTCATGCAGGCACTGCAACAACATGAATATCAGCAACAAGTGCAGCAGCAGTTAAGAAAGGCTGATGGTGACCGTACCCTCCTGACTTATCAATCTGGTGGCACACATGGAATCATTGGTGGAAATTCCTTTCCATCATTACAAGGGACTATGAATCTATCTCAACCATCGAGAAAGTTTGGCGATTTAACTCATCAGCCTGTTGCTCCTCAACTTTGCGAGGAAAATTCAAACAAAGGGCAGCATGTGCAGAATCCAATTCATCAAGCTTATCTCCAGTTTGCTTTGAAGGCTTCCCAGAACAAACCTCACGGGAATTTGTTAATGCATCAGCAGGGCAAAATGAATATGGTTGCACCATCTGGGAGTCAAAGTATGTCTGTGAATAATATTAAGATGCAGGAGCTTATGTCTCCACAGGCAGCCAACCAGTCACAGGCATATATATTTAACAGAACAGGCGAACAGTGTGCACATGCTGATAAGCAGTTAGAGCAAGGGCATGTTAGTACTGAGCAAAGAAATGATTCAAAACAATCTCCATTGATGGCTGGACAGTTAGGGTTGACAAACATGGTAGGAGCAACACAGTCACGACATTCACAAGCAAGCACACAAAATATTGCAACCAATCAGTTCACAATGGCACAGATGCAAGCTATGCAATTATGGGCCAAGGAGAATAATGTTGACCTGTCAGTTCCAGCCAACATAAACCTGATCGCTCAAGTTCTATCCCATTGGCAGTCTAACAGAATGGCTGCAATGCAGAAGCAAAGTGAACCTAGCACCATTGTGCAGCAATCATGTCCACCATCTTCAAAGCAATCATCTATTTCTTCTCCAGAAAATGATAAGTCTGCATATGTGAATTGTATAAGTGATTACTCCAGTCAAGTTGGTCCCTCACAAGTCAGACAGCCACTTGCAGCTGACACGATTCCTGGTGGAGATAGCACCTCAGTAAATCCTAATGATTTCCAGATACAACAACAGGCCCATGCTCATCAGAGGGACAATGAGAATGAGAGGCCTGTTAGGCCTTCATTCACAACCACTAACATCAGGCAAATTATGCATTTACCACAGTCATCTGGTAGCAAGACTCAAACAATGGAACAGTCCTATGTGAAGCATGCTTTTACTGGGAGCAACATGCAACAAATGCAGCATATTAGATCCTTGCAGCAGATGAACCAACCCATTTCACAAATGGCAGTTGCTCCCACTGATGCAATGAGTACTCAAGTTTCATCACTGAGTGGATCTATTGAGGTGCCAAATCAACGAGTTGGGTTTACAAAACAACAGCTTTATGCTCTTAAAGCTCAAATATTAGCTTTCAGGCGTTTGAAGGTATGCAAAAGAATTTGGGAACTGCCCCCACTGCTCTCCCTTTTTGTTTCATAAAGTATCCTGAACTCATATATTATATAGTTCATTAAGAAGTGATGTGCTGTAGGTAAAGCAAATACAGAACTTATAAATGATCTTGTGTGTTGTATCATCAGCGTGGCGAACGTACTCTACCGCCCGAAGTTCTTCAAGCAATAGCAGGCCTGCCGGTAGATTCTCAGCCACAACAGTCATTTGTCCAACCAGGAACAGGTATCGAGGAAAAAAGCATCATGAACAGTACCAAGGAGCACACATGTGCAGAGACTAATGACCAGGCTCTTCAGCCTGTTCCTTCGAGTATGGCCTCTAGTCTACCAAAGGAAGAGCCTGGGTCTTGGGAAGAGAGAGCTGGAATAGCGAGTCAAGTGCAAGAGATAGGAGGTTCAACAAAGGAACCTGTGCAGATTGGAGTGGTTGCTAAGTCAGAAGAAAACATATCTATTGTTATACCTGAGCAGGAGGTTGGAAGGGGAGATCAGAATGTGCCTATTAACGGTGATAACTACTCTGACAAGGGAAAGGCTATACCAGTTGACAGTGGAAAAATCAATGCGGGACAAGTGAAGAAATCAACCTTAAATACTACACCATCTCCAAAGGTTGGTGTAACGAGAAATTATCATGGCCCAATTTTTGATTTTCCATCATTCATAAGAAAACATGATTCTATGGGTTCAGCTGCACACTCCAATCATATGACAGTATCTTATGATGTGAAAAATATGCTGTTGGAGGAAGGTAAGGTCATACTTAGCAAGAAAAGAATAGAAAATCTAAAAAAAATCAGTGGATTACTTGCTGTAAATTTGGAGAGGCGAAGGATTAAGCCTGATCTTGTTATTCGCTTACAAATTGAAGAAAAGAAACTCAAACTTTTAGATCTTCAGGCCCGATTGAGGGATGAAGTTGATCAGCAACAGCAGGAGATAATGACCATGTCAGACAGGCCATATCGGAAATTTATAAGGCAATGTGAAAGGCATCGAGTTGAGCTGTTAAGGCAAGTTCAACAGATGCAGAAGGCCTCTAGAGAGAAGCAGTTAAAATCTATCTTCCTGTGGCGTAAAAAGCTCCTGGAGACTCACTGGGCCATCCGTGATGCAAGGACTACAAGAAACAGAGGAGTTGCTAAATATCATGAGAAGATGTTGAGGGAGTTCTCAAAGAAGAAGGATGATGGCAGAAACAGAAGGATGGAAGCATTGAAGAACAATGATGTGGACAGATATCGTGAAATGCTACTGGAGCAGCAGAATAATGTTCCTGGTGATGCAGCTCAACGTTATGAAGTTCTTTCTTCCTTTTTATCCCAGACAGAAGAATACCTTCACAAACTTGGAGGGAAGATTGCAGCTGCTAAGAGTCACCAAGAGGTGCAAGAGGCAGCAAATGCTGCTGCAGCTGCTGCACGAGCACAGGTAGTTTTGCTTGATATTATTGTTTGCTTTCTTTCTACCTCTCTTTTGTTATTGTCATCCATTAGAAAACATAATTGAGCTTTTTTCTTAATAGGGCCTTTCAGAAGAAGAAGTCAGGGCTGCAGCAGCATGTGCAGGTGAAGAGGTAATGATCAGACATAGGTTCTCTGAAATGAATGCTCCAAAGGACAGTTCATCAGCTAAGAAGTAAGTTTCTTTCAAGAACTGTTCTGTGTGTTTTGTGGTTTATAAAAGCATGTTCTGAAGTTATTTTTTATATCTCTTTAATTAATTGGTTTGTGTACAACAACAACCAGCCTTCTGTAACATAGAACTACGCTATCAAAGTTCATTGGTGGAGAATCAGTTTAATTTTGTGTTGTTATTATTTCATCTAAGTTTCTCGTTCTTTTTGTTGAATGCTTCTTTCTTTGGCATGGTTTCTTTAGGTACTATAATTTGGCTCATGCTCTGACAGAAAGGGTTGTAAGACAACCCTCAATGTTACGATATGGAACTTTAAGGGACTATCAGCTTGTAGGTCACAGCTTCCTGGATGTTTCATCTTCACTGTTTATATTTTAGAGTTATTTTGCAGAATTGTGTTCCCTTACCTGAATAAGATTTTCCAGGTTGGGCTGCAATGGATGTTGTCCCTATATAATAACAAGTTGAATGGAATTCTAGCGGACGAGATGGGTCTTGGAAAAACTGTACAGGTTGTATGCTATCATTATTTGCAGTCAGTTTCTGCATTTGTGCTTTTACCTTTCAGTTATATTGTTAATAATCAACATTCTGATGGTACTTCTGTGCCTTTTTCACAATGGTGGATTTACCCTCTTTAATTTTGTGTAAAAACTGGACTAGACAGCTAAGTGAAATAATGTGAGTTGCATTTTTTTGGGCTATGTTGAAGATCTGTTTCCATTATATGTTTTCTTTTCATCGGTTTTAATTTTCTAAAGCTGTGTTCGATTTATTATATCAAAATATTTCTATATCCATATGTTTTGAGTTATACAAAGTTGATATTGATTACCATGATGTTTTATGGTTGTTGTTTTAACAGGTTATGGCATTGATTGCTTACCTGATGGAGTTCAAAAGGAATTATGGTCCACACCTAATTATAGTTCCAAATGCTGTTTTAGTTAATTGGAAGGTAAATTCTTTCATACCTAGTGCTTTGCCGTCTATTCTATGGGAGGGTATTTTTTAACAATTCTTTTGTGTTTACTGTTTAGAGTGAGTTGCTAAATTGGCTACCATCTATATCATGCATTTTTTATGTTGGCGGAAAGGATGAACGAGCTAGGTTATTTTCACAGGTTAGGTTCCTCCTTTTGTTCTCTGTCAGTGTAAGTATGCTGTTTCTATGTTGTCTACCTGTATTTCAAGAGTTCTGAAATTGCTTCATTGCTGTATGATCTTTGTGACAAGGGATGTTTTCTATGGCTGGGTGCCTAGTTATGCTTTTCTCTCATGTGATATCTGTTCCAACTTTAAACTTCCTTCTTCCTACCATGATATAGATGCTGCCATCTTTTTTCACTCTCTAGTTGCTGTCGTATTTAGAAGATCAATACTGCAAACAACCAAAACTAGGGGTTTATAGTGAAAGCCTACTAAAGCGAGCTCAGGATTCCGGCCTTTATGATGTATGGGCTCCTATGTGTGCATCATTCTTTTAGGAATTGAAATCTCGATTCAATTTTATCACTTTGCATTGCTTTCCGAACTAAATTTACTTGAAAATCCACTACCCATATATTTCAATTCCTGATTGCTTCTTATCTGTTACCTGGTGCCTTTGTTTTACCACAAAATACCTGTGTTGTGGCATTCTATTAATGACATCCAGGGGTGCATTGGTTAGTTTACATTTTCAATATTTAGAAGGATATAATAGTTGGCCATACATCAACACCCTGTAATTATATCTGAATCATTCAGATTGAATGTAGCAAAACTTCTTGTTTTTTGGTGTTTTCTCTAGCTACAAAAAAATGGGTATTCGGTATTGGATGCATATATGGCAAGGTATGGGCACACTGATTAAATAGAATTGATATAATTTTTTTTCCTGATATGCATGTGATAAAGCTTGTCATTTGTTTATTTTTTAAAATATTTAGGTACATGTAATGACAAATATAACAAGCCATTAATTAATGTTTAATACCTATATGTATTAATCATGTAAGAAATTATTTGTTGATGAGTAACAGGTCAAGAATCTAGAGAAGATGCAAGCTTTTGATTCATGTAATATGGTTATTCTTCTATATTAACTCTCTATGTTTGATGCTTAACACAGATGACAAGTAAATTATATAGTAATATATTGACCTCACCTAAAATTTAATGTTAATGTCTAAGAAAAAAAGTTCACTCATCAAGTATCTTTGAATTATTCAACAAATATACTAAAAGTATCCAACCTATTTAATATCTTTTTATAAAAATGTGTCATTTTGTATTTAGCAATTCTTCAAGAAGTGTCCTGTAAATTTAATATTCAGATAATGAATTTTAAAATTTCACATTTTGTAGTTCTTTGGCATTGTTATTATGAAAAAAATAGTCGAGATTTTCAGATAAATGTCAATGTCATATTTAGCTGCATGCTTTTGTGGTGATTTTTCAATCGGTTAAGGAGTCCTTGGAAACATTTTTTTGTTGCTGCAGCACTAGGCAATGATGTGTAAACTTGGTCTTTGGGTTTAAGAGTAAAGTTAATAAAATCTTTAAATATATAATTAGAATAATTTGGCAAAGATACATTCATTTGGATTTCATATATTTTGATGAATTGCGTTGTATCAAGTGTCAACGAGGAAGCAGAGCTTTGTTTTGATAATTTTAGAAAGTTTTCTCATTTTTTTAGGAGATACTTCAATGTTAAAATGTACTACATTTTTAAGTGTATTTTTAATGGCATATGAATTTCTGACTTTTTTCTTGCAGGAAGTATGTGCTATTAAGTTTAATGTCCTCGTAACAACTTATGAGTTTGTTATGTATGATCGTTCTAAGCTATCAAAAATTGATTGGAAGTACATAATTATTGATGAGGCCCAAAGAATGAAGGATAGGGAATCTGTTTTGGCACGAGATCTGGATAGATATCGCTGCCAAAGAAGGTTGTTGCTCACTGGGACCCCATTACAGGTCTGCCTGTTAATCTGGTTTTATGGATATGCACACAAAAGTTTTCTTGTTACATATAGTGATTATGTTTTTTTTATTATGTGCATCATGTACTATAAAATGTTTCATGCCTTTGCTATTGTCTTCAATTATCTTTTATGTGAGCCAGAGAGATGGTTTTTTTTCATTGTTTTCTTTGGAAACAAACCATTAGAAGTTGAGGTAAGAAACTCCTAATTGGATTTATTTATTAGTTATGGAGAAGGCTTTATTAAACCTTTTATTGTAAAATGAATTTGAGCAGCTAGTCTCTTGAAGTGTTTGCCTAGAAGCCTACAAGGCACATTATGTTTGAAAACACTGTATTCAGCACAATTACTCGACTGCATGATAGTATATCACCTTCCAATACTGTCCATTTCTCAATAATGAAGTTTAATAGTCTCTTATTTCTTCAACTAGGTACATGTTTATGTGAACTCATGCTTTGTACTAAATTCTGTCTTTTTTGTGCTTTGTTCATGAAGTTCAAAGTCAACTCATATTGTACTTGAGAGTTGAGACTTATAGTAATGAAATATCTGTCGCGAAAAGTTGAAATAAATAGCATCGTATTAAATTTGGGATTTTACTAATTGTAAAGCTCTGATATGAAGCTTATTGGACAGTCCGATGAAATATGTCTATGTTGCTTCTGTTCATTCAGTTTGTGAGATCTGATCAAGGATCTTTTGACCAGCAAGTTGTGTTTTGAGGAGGTGCTGGCCAATAGTTTGGCAGGGGCCTATGCTAAAAAAGATATGTTGGAAGGCCCTTCATGCAACATGTTAATACTATGCTGGCACAGTATGCTACCATCAGTGCCACTCATGACAGCCAAAATTGTCCATGCTTGATCATTGTTTGTGCATTTTGTATCCAGAAACCAATGGTCATCTAGGAATAGTTTGCCTATTACAATAATTAGAGGATCTTGCTTGTAGCAACTTATTTCCTTTTGTTACAACATCTCCATTTCCAATAACTTTGAAGTCTGGCAAAGTTTTCCTGGAGAATGCTCATTGAAGAAAAGAGAGTCACTTTATACTCTATTATTAAAAGATGTAGCAAAGATTTAATTGCTATTCATGCCTTAAGATGTACCTGCATGCTTATGGTATGCCTATGCATAAGTTACAATGCACTCATATCTTTAGTTTTATGGTGCATACTATGTCTTATACTGAAGTACCGTCATGGCTGCTGGTTTGAATGCATTTTGATCTTCGACATGTGGCATCTTGATCTTGGATTTTAGTGATCTATGATCTAGCTGAATAATTAAGGTGTTTTTTTCATCATGAAACACACTAAAAATTTCTCTGTACAAGCATTTGCTCTGTTCATTCTTATTTCAATTCCTGCATGTGTCCTCCATTGTTGTTCACATTGAGAAGCAGTCAAACAACAACACTGTGAGCTACCGCATAACCACATATCTTTTGTATGGCACTGTGAAGTTTCTCTTTATGCATGAAATTATGTACTTACATTGCATGTGCTGATTAATGACTGAATTAGAGAAAACTTGAATTAGGAGCTCACATGCGATTGATATGAAGTAGGCAACTAATGCTCAATTTTGGAAAGATGTTCTTTTTATTTTGTTTAAGTAGACAGCTAGTGCTCGACTTTCAAATATTGTTTTTACCTATTCGTTCTAGTGAAATTTAATAGAAGTACGAGGAGAGATAAAGGAAAACCAAAAAAGACTATAAAAGAAACTATAAATAAAGATCTAAGTACTCTGAATTTAATTAAATATATGGCTTCTTACATATCTCAATGACGACAAATGATTCATATAGCCTACCCCAAATGATTGGGACTTACAGCTTTGTTGTTGTTGTTGTATTCTAGTGAAATTTAAGGAAGCCTTGTGCCGTGCAAAATTTCAAACTTTCTTGCAGGTTGTTGCATTTATTTGCGTTGCACAAGCACACATCTTTGTTCAATAGTTGCCTTTGTGCATAGTATCACTTAAAAGATCATGTTATTATCTCTCTGGAAACTGATTAAAGTTTTGTGATACTTAAATCAGCTTGTACTGCATCTTGGCAGCTTGGCCATCAGTGGGAGTTATTGTAGAGTTCCTAACTGGTCATAGCTAGGCCTATATATATATATATATATATATATATATATGCCCAAAATGAGGTTTGTTGCGAGATATGCAGAAAGAGATGTACAGAAAGTTCCACACAAGATAACGACCAGTGAGCTCCATGCTGAGAAATTGCTGGTCATGATTCAGCATATTTTCTGTGATACCATGTTAATCCCATAGTTATCTCCTGTGGGACTTGTTTCATGGGTGCAATACATGGCTCCTATAGAGGTGCTGATCAACATGGATTCCCATGGGTAGAAGTTGTTAGTTACAATAGGCAAACCCAATGTTTGCTTTAATTACGTGCTGGCTTTTGTCTGTTATGTTTTTTTTATGTATAATAAATCTGTTCCATTAAATGAGCTAGTTTAGTAGAGTATTGACATCCTCTATAAAATATGCAGAATGATCTGAAGGAGCTATGGTCCCTCTTAAATGTGCTTCTCCCTGAAATATTTGATAACCGCAAAGCATTTCATGATTGGTTTGCAAAGCCCTTTCAGAAAGATGGTCCTTCCCATAACCCAGACGAGGATGATTGGCTTGAGACTGAAAAGAAGGTAATCATTATCCATCGGCTGCATCAGATTCTTGAACCTTTCATGCTAAGAAGACGAGTTGAGGATGTTGAAGGTTCACTTCCTCCTAAGGCAAGTATTATGAGTTTAAGTGTATGTTTCTCTGAGCTCTGCAGAATATTTAGTTGATTCATGATTGCAGGTCTCTATTGTTCTGAGATGTAGAATGTCAGCTTTTCAAGGTGCCATCTATGATTGGATTAGATCTACCGGCACTCTTAGAATTGATCCTGAAGATGAGATGCGCAAGGTCCAAAAGAATCCAATGTACCAGGTTAAAATGTATAAGAATCTTAATAATAGGTGTATGGAGCTGCGGAAAGTTTGCAATCATCCTTTGCTTAACTATCCTTACTTCAATGACTACTCAAAGAGTTTTATTGTTAGATCATGTGGGAAACTTTGGATCCTCGACAGAATTCTCATAAAGCTTCACAAAGCAGGTCATCGAGTTCTTCTTTTTAGTACAATGACAAAACTTCTTGACATATTAGAAGAATATTTGCATTGGCGGCGGCTTGTCTACAGACGAATAGATGGTACAACTCCACTAGAAGATCGCGAGTCAGCAATTGTGGACTTCAACAGCCCTGACTCTGATTGTTTTATCTTCTTGCTCAGTATTCGTGCTGCTGGAAGAGGTCTAAATCTCCAGACGGCAGATACTGTTGTGATATATGATCCAGATCCAAATCCACAAAATGAAGAGCAAGCAGTTGCCCGAGCACATCGTATTGGACAGACGAGAGAGGTAAAGGTCATATACTTGGAAGCTGTTGTTGACAAAGTCTCAAGCTACCAAAAAGAGGATGAAATGAGGAATGGGGGTGCAGGGGATTCAGAGGATGATTTTGCCGGCAAAGATCGGTATATGGGGTCAATCGAAAGCCTTATACGTAATAATATTCAACAATATAAGATAGACATGGCCGATGAGGTCATAAATGCTGGCCGTTTTGATCAGAGAACAACACATGAAGAAAGGCGGCTGACTTTGGAGACATTACTGCATGATGAAGAAAGATACCAAGAAACTGTGCATAATGTTCCCTCTCTTCAGGAGGTAAATCGCATGATTGCTCGTAGTGAAGAAGAAGTTGAGTTGTTTGATCAAATGGATGAGGAACTTGATTGGACAGGAGATATGGTGAAATACAATGAAGTCCCAAAGTGGCTTCGGGTTAGTTCTAGAGAATTAGATTCTGTTGTTGCTAGTTTATCTAAGAAACCTTCGAAGAACATTTTATCCAGCACCATTGAACTGGAATCAAATGGCATGCTTTCTGGTTCATCCCCCAATAAAACAGATAGAAGAAGAGGCCGCCCTAAAAGTTCAACTGCCAAGAAGTATCCGACATACAGGGAATCAGATGATGAAGAAAACGGTGACTCTGATGTTGACACAGATGAGAGAAACACATTTGAAGAAGAGGGAGATGTAGGAGAATTTGAAGATGAAGAGTTCTATGGCGCTGGTGATGTGCTACCAAGCAACAAGGATCAAGCAGAGGAAGGGCTGGTCTGTGATAGTGGTGGAGACGAGTTCTCTCTAGCGATGGAAGTCTGCAAAGATGTTCATGCATTTGATGAAGCTGGTTCGACAGGATCTTCTTCTGGTAGTCGGAGATTGCTGCAGCCTGTGACTCCTAACACACCTTCACAAAAATTTGGATTAATTTCTGCTTTGGATGCCAGGCCAAGCCCTTTGAAAAGGATGGTGCGTTGCAGAAATTACACATCTTGAATTTGTCCTATTATCATATTATATTTTGGTTATATATACTCCTTAACCTTTATTTCTCTTGGTGTTTTACTTGTGCACTCCAGCCAGATGAGCTAGAGGAAGGGGAAATTGCGGTGTCAGGTGATTCCCTCCTGGATCTACATCAGTCAGATAGTTTGGTTTATGACCATGATGACTTAGATGATGAACAGGTTGTGCAACCAAAAATAAAGCGTAAACGCAGTATACGGCTTCGGCCAAGATATAGTATGGAAAGAACTGAAGATAAATCCAGTAGTCATAGAGCCCCTTTCCATCATGGTTCTTGGCCACTCTTGCAGGCGAAGCATGAAAAACTTTCAGAGTTCAACGCTGAAGAATTTGAGGCATTTGGGGAGGCTGGCTCAGGAAGTCAGGACAGGAGTAGCCCACCTTTGAAGCAGAGATGTACATTACCATCAAGAGTTATTTCACCTCCTGTTGTGCAGAAGTCTGGCAGGATGTCTGCATCTGTGGAAGATGGCTATGAACACTCTATTGAAAGCTGGAGTAGCAAAGCCATTAGCTCCAGTGGCCCAAGCTTTGTGGCCACAAGAATGACTGACAGCACACAGAGAAAGGTATGGATACACTATATTCTCCCTCTTTTTTTTTATGTTTCAACTGTTAGCTTATGTCAACCTTTTATCTTATTACTTGCTTGGTCAATATACTTCCTTCATGATGGATCCTTTCAAGAGAGTTTTATAAAACAATATGGAGTAATACCACACAGTATGTTTTACTGATTACATGCTTGAATTCATCCATAACTTGTTTCTGAGTGCCATATGGAACACCACCCCTATATACTGCTGTTATCATTATAAGATTGCATCAGTGTTTAGTTTTCAGTCAGTGTTGCACATAAACTCACTAGGCATATTAATGTTGTTCTGATTGATGAGAGTTTAGTTGGAATTAATTCTAAACTTAAGATATAGAAATCTGCTTCAAAAATCAATAGTTTTGAACTTTAAGTTGAATTATTATAAGATTGCATTAATGATTAGAGTTAAGTTGGTTTTGCACAAATTTACTAGGCATATTAATGTTATTATGATTGATGAGAGTCGGTTGGAATTAATTCTAAACTTGATATTAGAGACCTGTTTTGGAGTTGACTGCATGGAATTCTTTCCGCCACCACCATGACCTCCTCACTACTACAGGTATCATAGTTGCTTCCACCAGTACCTCCACTACCTTCAATACTTCCCCTGTTTTAGTTGCTACCACCGTCACCATCACTGGCCGCCGCCACTACTGCTGCTGCCATCACCACCCAATGTCACTATTGGCCATTGCTACCAGCGATCACTACCACCACTGTCATCACTAGCAATGCCAACACCGTAGCCAGAACCAATGCATCACATCACCGATGCCATTATCATTAATCCTACCGCCACCTTCATCATCACACTGCACCTCCATCTCTACCATTGATGATCACTACCACCACTGTTGCCATGGATCATTTCCTTCATTACTGCCACTGCCATCTCAGGCTACCGCCATCACTTATTGCTACCACCATCTCTACCCATTAGTTCTATTCATTTAGTTGTCATTTTAACCATCACCACCATCCCCACTATTGTTGTTGACATTATGTCTGCAACATCTATCAAGAATCTGTACAACAATAACAAAATCGTAAAATACGAACTATTTGTGGTTGGTTACATGTATTTTTTGTCAAATCCGAAAAAAATACTTATTTAGTTAAGTTAAGAGTATTTAAATATTTTTTTATGGTTTCTATTCAAGTATTAATAGGAATCATATTACCTTTTCTAATTGCTGCATTTGTAGATTTCCTAAGCACATGCCTTACCATTTTAAACGATTCTCCTTTATTAATGAATATTAGTTAGTAAGAAAAGGGCTTTAAAGCTTACAAACCTGTAATCAACACCTCCACAATTATGTGAGCACTTCCATAAACTAGAACTTTTTAAAGAATTATTTTATAAAGGAGAAAAAATATTAAGCATGCTCTTTGTATCCTTTATTTTGGTAAAAGTGTAACAAGGTGAAAGTTGGACCTGTTTCCCCAGGATTTTTTTTGTCATCAAAAGGATGAGTCTAACTTCTGTTGGTCTCAACTATCATGATCAGAAAGTATTGTGTTCTTTAGATACATATTGAAAGTTGTTTCTTTTTTGCATTCATTCTTTCACTTATTGGTGGATAGCTTGAGCTTTGAGAATGTCTGATGCAAATTTCAAATCCCAAGGTAGGTCAATTTAATGAATTATTTGCCACATTGTTAGTCAATCTCTAGTTGCTGCTCTGGTTAATGTAGCTAATAATTTCTTCCTTTGGTATGCCTAGTCTTTATTGCTTAGGTATCGATTTCTGTTGTCAGGCCCAACTTTTTCCCTTTTCATGCCATCCTATAGGCATTATAAAATTCATGCAATCGATGAATAGCCTAAAATTTATCCTTTTTTCATCTCAGTGCAAGAATGTCATTAGCAAGCTCCAAAGGAGGATACAAAAAGAAGGGAATCAACTAGTACCATTTTTGTCAGAGTGGTGGAGAAGAAATGAAAATTCTATTTTTGTTAGTCCTGGTGCCACAAGCAGCAATTTGCTGGACCTAAAAAGAATTGAACAGTGTGTGGACAACTCAGAGTACAATGACGTGATGGATTTCATAGCAGATTTGCAGTTGATGCTGAAAAATATAGTGCGACATTGCAACTACGTCTGTGAGGTACGACTGCTTTGTGTTTCTTGTTCTGCAACTGCAGAATTTTAATGCCTCTTTCTGTATGATGATTGCATTTCTTTTGTACATAACTTTTCTCTTAGCAAGCCTGTCCACCACGAGTAGTATTTTTGTCATCAGAAAATGACATTTCTGTTTGCTGCACATTCATGTCCTTACAAGTTCAAGGGTACCTCACACCAGAAAAGTTTAGTAGCCTTTATTTGTTTCGTGGAGCTAATCTGATGTTAGATATTGCGTAGGATACTACTCACACATAAAAAACAAATTCTTAAAGAAAGGTATATTGGCTAGGTTTATAAAATACTGGTTATCTTTAGAGCACATCAGCTACTTCATGATCGTTTAACTTAGACATCTATTAGTGCTTTGCTTGGTATATGAGTTTGATAAATCAAAGTAGCAAATCAGTGTTTCAATAGAAATTAAAGAAATGCAGAGTTATGATACACCAAACATAGTGCTACTGATCTTGTATTCTCAGTAAATGTTGAAATATGGACAACAAGCCATATAACTATAATTTTCTCATATTTTATGTTAAGGTAGGTTTTATGTACCATAAGAATGACTAATTATATATTCCCTGTTAGTTAATTTGTCATTATTAGACAATTATCAACATTCATATTGTCATGCTTTAATAGAGATAATAAAAGATACTAGAACTGCTTCTATGTTGATTTCAAATATTCTCTTACTAATCTAAATTTTTTAAACTTTTATAAAATATTTCACACTTTTTAAAAAACTTTATTGGCAAGACTAAAGTTTGCTACGTCTCTTATCTACTTGGAGATTTCTTGAGTTGTTGCAAGATATTGATATCGGGTGAGCCTTGGCATTATTGTATGGTCGCCCCTTCATACTGTAAGTGGTGAGGATTCTTATCGTAGAATTACCTAGCTATTTGCAGAGGTAAGGGTGCTGACGTCGACTCTGGAGAATCCTAGTGTACTGGATCACTGAGGGAAAATATCACCATCTTATTTCCTTTTTCTTTATCTTAAATCCACATCATTCCAATTCTTCCTTTATGATTGTTTTGTAAATTCAATTGAACTTTTTCCAGCATACTTGGTTGACTACTCGATAGACTGCCTTTGCCACTCGTAACCCTCCCACCTCCCTTTCCTCTACTTCTTCTCAACCTTCTCCTTCTCTCAGTTGATCTAATTGTTTATCTTCTGAAAAAGAAAGCTACTTCTGCCTCTCTGTGATAGTCTAACTTTGGTAATTTTACTTTTGGAGAAACTTGCAACTGTTTGGTCATAATATTTGCTTAAGAGATTTGGTGTGTGTTTTTCTCAATTGTTTCCTGACTTATGCAGGTGAAATATGAGGCAGGAAAGCTTCAAGACATGTTTTTTGATATCATGAAGATAGCATTTCCGGATACAGATTTCCGAGAAGCTAAGAATGCAGTGACATTTTCCAGTTCTACTGGAGCTGCAACTCCATCTCCAAGGCTGGCTTCTGCTGATGAAGCCAAGCGGCAACCGCCAACCAAGACAGAGACAGGCTCAGGCCCTGGCAAGGCCTTGGCCCATGGGTCCACTCCTGCTCATGATGAAAGGAAAACGAGGTCCTGTGCTTCCAAGATTCATAAAGAATCAAGATCAATTGGTGCAAGTGCGAGGCAGCAGGTGCCTGAATGTTCACAGCTCTTGGCACACCCAGGGGATCTGGTAATTTGCAAGAAGAAGAGGAAAGACAGGGACAAATGTGCCATGAAGCAGGTGAGTGGCCCTACGTCGCCCTCTAACCCTGGTCGGATGACACCCTTGGCTCCTACCAACAAGGGATCTCTGGGCCTTGTGACTGCGCCAAGCATGGTCAGAAACAATGGGGCCCCAATTCAGGGTGATTCCCGTCCAGCTCAACAGGCAATATCTCCACTAGGCAGGGCACACCATGAGAAGCAGCAGGTTGACATAGGGAGTGGTGTGCCCCCTAGCATAAGGGATGTCAAGTGGGCTAAGCCAGTAAAGCGAATGAGGACGGATACTGGTAAAAGGCGGCCAAGCCAGATGTGAGCCATACATATAGTGTATGTAAATTAGGAAATGCAGTTGCTACTAATTCAGGGCTTAGTGTGGTGGTCTCCGAAAGGTATGCGAGACAAAATTTGGAATTAGTCATCCGCCCCACCCTTTTACCCTCTTTTTGATTCCCATTTCTCCTTTACTCTGGTTGGAGTGGTGGTGATTGCGATGTTACATAGATCAAGAGATGAAGGTAAATTGTTATATCCACCATTTGATTCACAATGGATCACTTTCATGCGCTGCATTATGCCATTCATTAAGCCTCTGAGTCTCTATGCCATCGTGTCCAATTTACAATTTACTCAGGCCATATATATATATATATATATATATATATATATATATATATATATATATATGCCATCGGGAAATATTACCCATTTGTACAGCATGCTGAACCTGAGTTGGCCTGATGCTAACATTTGCTGCTTCTCTTTTGTTTTTCTTGGCCTTACGCTACATTTTGATTGTGAATGTGATTCCAATGTCATGTCGGTGATATGCTTTCTTGGGAGCCAGCTACATAGGAAGCGAAAGTCATATGTTCACGAAGGTAAATATCTCGATTTTCTTGTGGATTTCGAAACTATATATACAAAGTAGTAGTTTTTTGTTTGGAAAAAATAAAATCTATTTACTTGTTATAATCCTTCAGCTGAATACTGCATTCTTGAATCGTAAGAAAAGCTTGTGGCTTGAACACCGCTCACTGCAAAGTATCTGATTCTTAGGCCTGCATGCTTGTTTAGGAACTTAAATGTCACTTTTTTGGTGAAAGGCAGGCACGCACGGTCTCGTCGCTCGTTGCACAGAGAGAGAGAGAGAGAGAGAGTGTGTGTGTGTGTGTTGTTGAACAAACAACATGTTTGAACCAGTCTCTCGTCTCCGGGAGACAGAAATCTCGGCCACCATTGCTTTTTGTGTCTTCACTTGGTATTATTAACCATTCTTTTTCCTCGTAAAAGGTTAGGAGAAGTCTGCTCACCCACTTCCACCACTAAAGTAAGAAACCAAAGTAGAGGAAATGTTTGCCTTTTGTAGCATCATATGAAATAATGAAACATTAAAGCTAAATTTGTGGGTATTATTGTAACAACATTCAACGTGATCTCTATATTTTAAATTTGGAATTTGATTTTAGGTACATCAACATCCCTATATATGGGGCAGTTATGAAAATTAGAATCCTCCTAACTTTTTATGCAGGAGAATGCTTAATTATTTGGATAAGAAGAACTATTTATTCCGAGATGAAAAATTCATTTGCAAGATGAAGCAAGAAATTAAAATTGGCTACTATAAAATTCCCAAGTCTATCAAATGATTATATTTAACTTTGGACGGATTTATGTGAGAATCATTCTTTTTGAGTTTTTTTTTTTCGATGATACTTCTTTTTTAGATTTCTCATTTGATGTATTTTTTTAATATCCTAATTTGATATATTTTTAAAATTAAATCCGTCATCTTTCTAGGAAAGAGGTGCAACTATTTTATCAAAAAGAAAGATGTGCATCTTTCTTTCTTTCTAGGATATTAAAAACATATTGACACAACAAATGCAAGTCTAGAAAAAGACCGGCTCAAAAAGAGGTCTTTTCAGGAAAATTAGTTTCATATCATAAATAAATAAATAAATAAATATATATATATATATACGTAGGAAAAAGGCTTACATACTACTTTCTGTCGACCAACGTTTACCCGCGATTGCTTATTACATAGACATTGGGGAGACAATAAAGGGGCCCGCTTTGCTACCCAATAAGTGAATAGGTGAGCCAAGTCGTCCGGGGTCTTGGCGCCTACTCAGGTCGGGAGAATGGCGCCGGCCGCCACGCGGCCCACGCTTTCCGCCGAACATGGCAAAAAGAAGCAGTTGTATCTCTTACCCGTCCTCGACTCGGCAACCGGCCCGGCCCGGTGATTGGACCAAACGGCGGCCTCACCTGTGGATCCCACTCGATCTCCGTCGCCCCCTTCGATCACATCGCAGCGACGCCGGTTGGGTGAACCCACGCCCGGCAGAATAAAAGTCCTCTTCTTTTTATGAAATTGATGGAATCTCTTTCTGTGTTACGTTTTCGTTATACCAATACGTCGATACCCCATCTCCGCTGTGGGACCAACGGACCGCTCATCTCTTTAACCAAACAAAAGACAGGTGATTCAACGTGTAATTTTATGGATGGAATCCTTCATCGCTCTTATTCTCTCTGTTCCGTGTGTGTGTGTGTATATATATATATATATATATATATATATATATATATATGGGTCTCCACATTTTGCTCGAATTTGGCGGAGGAAGAGGAAGAAAAGGAAAAGGCCGACGAAGACCGCCCCTCGGTCCGACCGATGGCTCGAGAAACCCTTGCCTTCGCTGCCAACGTCTAGGGTTTGCAATTCCGCCACATCACACGGTAAAACCCTCGAATTTTCGTTGCTCATCACCCCTCGCCCTTCTCGCCGAGCTGCGGCAACCGGTAGTTCGTCGAATTCGGTCGGTTTCTCGCGCCTAATTGTGTGTGTGGATGTGCTCTTGATTGGTTTGGATGAGTGATGGGGGCTTGACATCGGATCGTTCTGCTGGCTGGGATGATTCGCTCGTCTGTCTTGTTTTGAGCCTTGTGGCGAGTGCTAGATCCCTCCGTTTGCCTTTATTGCCCATGAGTTCTACCGAGGGTAGCAGAGCTCGTGTTTGGGACTTCTGATTTCCTCTCAATGGATTTCCTTTTGGTGTATCGTGCAGTTATCGAACTCGGGTGATAGGGGGAGTATAAATCCTGTTGGGCTATCACACGCGTGTATCTCTCCGAGTTCACGAACTGACAGATGCTGTCCTCTTAGACAAATGGAGACCCATTAGCTAGATTCGCGATCCTTTATTCCCTTTCATGTACTCTTTGTTTAAGGTATGTTGGAGCAGTTCTATCAAACTCTGAACGCCATGGTGGATTGTACACTGACCTTCGATCCAGAATCTATCTGGATGGCTGGCTCTTTATCCTTTCATCATAAATTTGGGTTGTCCAACACCTTAAATATTGGTCTGGTAGTGATTTACCAGACCATCTTACCAAAGGTTGAGAGTTTGAAACTTATCTGACCTATTTAAAAATTTGAAGGTGTCAGCTAGCTTAGCTGATAATGACCTTAATAATTTATCTCAAGGTCCTGAGGTCAAATCCCACCTTTGCTACTTATCCTTTGTCCCAAAAAAACCAAAATAACCAAAAAAATGGTAGTCCGATGAGGGTGACTTCACTGGAGGCTGGTGCTTGGTTATCCTTGCATGTTACTTGCTGTAAAAAGAGTCCAATTTTCTTGATGAAGAATGAATTTATAATCAGTCTTTAATTTGACTTTGCCTTGAGATGTGTCTAGTAGTTTTTTTATTGTAACCAGATATTTGTATTCCAGATTTCCTCTTAATTAGCACAAGAGCATTGGGTTTCACCTCTTTGTTGCACAACTGATCGGTAAATCAAGGAATTCTTACCTCCTCATCATGACGCTAATTTTGAGTTATGTTGTGGATGACAAATGGAACTTGTATTGTGGCTTGAAAATAATCGATGACCGTTGGTTAGTCTAAGTGTTGTTAAATATATTCAGTCAGTGGAAGAACCATAGTTGGGAAGTTTGAATGCCTTTTTTACATTGGTTATTAGTGGATCTGAAATTTACTGCTTATGTGGTTGAGTTGACATCACACTACGTGAATTTTGTGTTAAGTTTCACTTCTGTTGGACACTGGCTAGAAGGCTCCAGATTAAGTAAATTACAAATACATTAGCATTTATAATCCATAAAATAGAGTTTCTCATTATCCAAATCAAATTCTACGTGTTTGCCTTTAACGATGGATGGCTATGCTTTAACTTATTTGCAGAATCCTTTTCAGTTTTATCTTATGGTGCAATTGAGAATTATTCATTCATGTGTATGTTTTGGCAAGCACTAACACTCTTGGTATCTCATATGGCAGATCATGGGAAATAATGTATGAACATCCTGTAACTTCCAAGTCAGATTGCACTTTTGACTTCAACAAATAAATAGGTAATGGGTGGTTGCTGTTGCTGTTCATCAAGGGCTGAGTCAGATAGAGCACCAGCTTACTCCTATGTGCGTAGGCGTTTCTTCTGATGTGTGTTTTTTGTTACTATTGACACTGAATACGAAATATGTGCATTGCATACACCATTTAAGAAATGTTGCATTTGCTTTGCAAAGAAAAGAGAGGTGGTTCATGTTGGTAGCAAATGGACATGTAGCAGAAGCAGCATCGTGGAGCTAGTGCAACACCTTAGATGTAGTGATCTATTGATTTTTAAAGTTCTATAGCTCAAGTAATTGTATAGAGCTATTGTCTTGTACTAAGCTTACTGATAGTAACATATCTATATAATTTATGCAAATAGCTGTGACATTGTGGCTTCTTGTTGTTGTAGGCCAAACTGTTGTATACAAGTAGATATTTGTGTCATTTAAGATAATATGTACCTGTTTCAGGTTGATGTTACTTGAGAAGCAGCTGCTTTGCCAATTATTCATTGGTGTGTTTTGCTTAGTCTGAATGTTATGGCCTAAAAAATATAGCAGTTTGACAATCTTGATTTTAAACAAGACAGTACCAACTACCATGTTATGCCTAATGTGGAAACTATAGTCGCACCTGAAAATTAGAAGTGATTAGAGATGGGTTTGTGGATAAAATTTGTATCCACGTAGTCAAAATGCTTTCATCATGATAACATATAGAATTTGGGTGATTGAATGACCATATGAAACCTATTGATTAATGTAAGGTACATACGCAGACATTGGCATGGATTTTAGAAGATTTAAATTATGAGTGTGTTCTGTTATTGAATATCAAACACGCTTCTACAGATGAAGCCAATGTGCAATATGCCTAAGTAGCACTCTGCTAGTCGTTTTTTAAACTATAATAATGCTCAAAATCATAAGTATAGGCTGTTGTGAACCTAACATTATACCGTCTTATCTTAAGATGATTTTGTAAACTAAGGAAAAGGTATAGTTCCTCATTGAAAAATTGGATATGACAATTTTTTGATAGTAATATAGACAATCTGACTAGATACAACTCAGATATAATCCTAACTAGACTCGATCAAAACATTTGACTTGATCCAAGTTGCATCCAGTTCAGCAGCTCTCAGCCTAACTTTCTTGGTTTCTTTCTTTTCTGTTTTGTCTGGTTGTTTTTGGGGAGCCTTTGCCCACATAATGATCAATACATCTTCTTTTTTGTTGTATTGTTTGATCTATTATAATTGTGCAGTAAAATTATTTTCTTGGTTGTATTGAAATGGAGCCTTTTGATTAGTTTCTTGAATTCTTTTTTGCTTCATGAGACCATGTCTTTTTGTTGCATGTTCCTCTAAATCGGGCAAGTATGTGAACATTGTTACTTATTAAGGAGATAATCTAATAACCCATTTAATTTATGCACACAAAACTCAGTATCAGGATCAGAAGCTTGGTAATTTAATTTATGTACCTTTTGCAGTGCCCTCAAGACTTGGAGGAGCATGAACCTCTGTCATCAGCCAGTCATGGTGCATTGTCTGCAGTCTCTTCAGGACTGCTTGTTGACACTAATCTGGACACATCTACTCCAGATACTTACCAAGCACCTCCTGCACCCTTGCCCTATGATGTGGGTTTGGCAAGCACACAAACTTTGCGCAGAGATGTTGACTGTTGTGCCACCAAAACTGATCCTATACAGCTAGACAATTCTGGGACAACAGGAGAAACTAATGATAGGTTTGAAACTTCAGACTGCAAGAATAAAGCTCAGAGTGAGCATAATTCTCCTAAGACTACTGAAGATGAGATAAGTAAGCCTGTTACCTCAACTACAGATGAGGAGGACGCTTGTCCCATTTGTCTCGAAGGTAGTCCTATTTTGTTTGTAGAGAACGATTTCTTCCTGCTCTAGGGTTTTTTGATAGTGTCTCATGATATTAGAACTATAAATTTTTCTCTTTTTTTAGGAACTATTTCTCTCCCTAAATAGTAATAGTGTTTATACATCTGATATAATGACATCATGATCATACTTTTTTGTTAGCAATCCTTGTTATCTTTCGAAACTTAAGAACCATTTTTCTCAATAGAATAATAATAGTGATTATCCATCTTTTGTAACTGTATAATGGTTGTACTGACTTGCTAGCAATCCTTATTAACTGCATCATGGAAGCTACATTATTGAAAAACAAATTCATTGACAGAAGCTCATGCTGTCTCCTTTTAGTAATGTTCTTACATGACAGGAAATTATACATGGAGACTATATTATGGATTTTATGCCCTGGACACATGTCCATTTTCTTCTGAATATTTGGGCAGCATTTCTTGGATTACAAATAATTTGGAATATTGCTTTTTATTGGTAATATTGTTATGTATTTCTTTGCTGAACAGGTTGATATATAAGTTTTTCTCAATTGCAGATTATTGTGAGAACATTTGTCAGCAATTACATTTAAAACATGAAAGTTGCATGTGCTTGCTACTGTGGCTTTTCACTTAAATGAGAAGGCTCTGATGTGTTATAATTGAAGAATCTTCTGTGTCATTCTTTTTTTCACAAGAATAAATTAACATTAAGAATTTTTTTTGGATAATTAATTAAGCCACTGTGGTCAGGTTTGATCATTTTAACGTTCTCCTTGGAGACATCCAATAAGATACTTTTTGCATTGAAGTTGATTTTCACATTAAAGAGCTTAAGGATGACAAAGATTCATGTGCCTGATCCCAACTATATAGTTGGGACATTACAGTTTCTTGTTATTGTTGTCGTACTATAGCAAGTTAGTTTGGATTCTTATGTGTGACTTGTCATTAGCACGAAGGGTTAAGATCTGACTATGCTGAATTGATCCAATGAGCATTGAGTTTGTGTTTTTCTTAGAATTGATAGTCTGATGAATTTTTCTCTCCCCTATTTGACAGATTATGACACAGAGAACCCTCGAATTATGACAAAGTGTGAACACCATTTTCATCTGTCTTGCATTCTTGAATGGATGGAGAGAAGTGATACTTGTGCCATCTGTAATCAAGTATGAATATGAAGCAACTCATTACTGCTTAACGTTATATTATATTTTATTCTTTTACATTCATCACAAGTAGGGTTTCATATACTTCTCTGTAGTATTGGCAATTAGCATTTACATTTTCATATAAGACACTAATTCTACACATAATGATCTTAAAAATCTTGGAGAAAAATCTCTTCTGCTATGTTGTTTAAGCATCTCACAGTTGGTTCTGTTCACCCTTTCTAGAATTCAAGGAATCTAGAGTTTGCTAATCGAGAAATCACCACCAAGTGCATGTCAAATTCTTTGATATATGCTCAGGTTCTCAAAATTGACGTCAAGACACAGTAAAAGTTGGAGAAAGAATTGTAGATTCTGATTTTTCTAGTCTATTTCTTACAGTGCAGAAAATATATTTTTCTATTCTGCAGATAACGATGATCGACACCACATACAGCATGTCGTCTCCTGAAAACAGTTTTTAGTGGTCAACCGTACAGAGTTGGCTTCAGTCCAGATGAATGCAGCTTTCCCTTCTATTCTAAAAGCAACTTGAAGGTTTTGGGTGAAAGTTTGCATGTCATAGATCAAATTCTTTTGAATTGCCTATTTGTGGCAAAACAACAGGAGAAAAGAAAAAAAGCAACAGATCGTAGTATCTGTTATAAATTGCTATCATGTATATCCTTTGGTGTTCTCCCATGTATTTCCTAGTTGTCACTTCAGCAGGTAAAGGTGTGTGCCTATGGGTTCCTTCTGTATTTTGTCAGTCTTCATTATCGTTCGCTTTGATTGCTTTGTATGTTCTGTTGTATAGCTTTTAAATATGAGTAGGTGATATTTGTTTACTGTTTGTTTTCTCCTGTTTGTAAATCATCGTTGTGTTGGGTTTGAATGATAGTGCTTCAGGTCATCCAACTAAAGATGCATAATCTTCCATTTCTTTCCCATATGTTTTGGGTAATGCCATATTGTTTTTCCAAATGAGACTAGTCTTCCGTTGTAAGTTTTATGCAACTCCTGAAATGGTGACTCGGTTTTGACAAACTCGATCAATTTGTTCTTGTGCCTGATGCTAACAGAGGGTATTCAGGTGAGAATAGTGTGTGCAGCCGGAATGATAGAGGATTGTCAGTGGTGATACTTCAACTACCCAAGATCATTTTGACTGGCAGTGTATGTGTTATACTTGTAGAGAATTTTCAGTGGTGATAGTGATCAATCAAGTGGAGACTGGATTTATATTTCTGAATTCTGTTTTCTTTTCTTTTTCGATATTTGGTACCTAGAAAGTGTCCTTCAACAATGTGTTGATGGTCTATAGAAGTCTGCTACAAGGCAAGTCACCAGAGATTGGCATTGTTGAGGGATTGTTGATGATGTTTGGATTCATTTGAAGAAAATTGCAGTTGCTTATATATATATATGTATATATATATATATGTATATATATGTATATATATATATATATGTATATATGGTATACACATATATATATATGTGTATATACACATATGTATATATATATATGGTATATACACATATGTATATATATATATGTGTATATACACATGTATTTATATGTATATATATATGTATATATACATATACATACATACATATATACATACATATATACATACATATACATATATATATACATATATATATATATATACATACATACTTATACCTACAAGAACTTATACATCTGTACATGTCATCTATTTCTAACTTCGATTACTATCATTATTAGTATCACTATTATTATTATTTTATTACGTTGCTTTCAATTCACCGACTCCTCCTCCCTAGTTAACAATCTCTCCTGCTTCCCCAAGGTTTGATTCGAGTCTCTCGGTGACAGCATGTATCCCTCACCTCCCACTCCATCTCGTGCCCTATCGTCACTCTCATTTTTCTCTCCATCTCATTCCCTATTTATTTGGATGGGTCAGAGAACCATCGAGCAAAAAAAACTCCATGAATTATTTATATTTTTATGATTAACTTTATTATTTTTTAAAAAATAAAAAAAATTATTATCAAAATTAATTGATAATATCAAAATTTATTTTATCTAATTCATTTGAATCAAATATATCATAATTAATTTAATCAAAATTCAATCCAATCTGATTTGAATCAATTGTGCATTCAAGCCCAAATATTGATTGATGAGATGGGAACGAATAATACGAGAAGTCGTCGTCCTTTATTATTCATCCCTGTGCCATATCCGGATAATAGAAAATAACTACTCATCCCCACAGCTATAATCGACACCTTAGCATTTCTTATGGTTTATTAAAGCACCACTGCTGGATGACCAAGTTTAAGAGACCGACTTGTAGCAAGTGACCGCTCAACTCAGGTGCCACCCATCTATACAATAACAGCAACTTCACTTGTTAACATTGACAATATAGGAGGAGCACACACAGTTATTACGATTACAGCCAAACAATATCCACAGCACATGATAATGTTGCAAGCATAATGACATATCACAACCACCCGATCTTGAAAGTACAATCTAACACGCTCGCTTACTTGGTCAAGAAATAAACGAGTAAGAAGAGGGCCACAAAAGATGCCACCAGGGTAGCCATTCTACGACTCGACTTCGTCTCAAAAACCTAAAATACAAAAAGAAGGCTCAATATGCTCAGCGGTCCAGATATAAGGGGGTCGCAGTAACTATGAGCTTCAAACTATTTACCATCTTGAAGCGATCCATTGTTCCAGACAGGATGCCCCTTGATGAATCCATATCATGGCCCTGATATCAAACAGAGCAAGTGCTTCATGTACACTGACTATGACCAAACACCAAGGCATTGGGTGGATCGTCACATGACCACAAACATGTAAACTACGTACCATACGATCAAGCATTCGATTGTGACTCTCACCTCTTCATGTATGTCACCTGTCAACTGTAAAAGAACGACTGGAGGGCTCGCGGGAGGGCTCGCGGGAGGGCTCGCGGGAGGGCTCGCGGGAGGGCTCGCGGGAGGCGCGAGCAGCGGGAAGGCTCGCGGGAGGCGCGAGCAGCGAGAGGGCTCGCGGGAGGCGCGAGCAGCGGGAAGGCTCGCGGGAGGCGCGAGCAGCGGGAAGGCTCGCGGGAGGGCTCGAGGGAGGCGCGAGCAGCGAGAGGGCTCGCGGGAGGGCTCGCGGGAGGCGCGAGCAGCGAGAGGGCTCGCGGGAGGCGCGAGCAGCGGGAAGGCTCGCGGGAGGCGCGAGCAGCGGGAAGGCTCGCGGGAGGCGCGAGCAGCGGGAAGGCTCGCGGGAGGCGCGAGCAGCGGGAAGGCTCGCGGGAGGCGCGAGCAGCGGGAAGGCTCGCGGGAGGGCTCGCGGGAGGGCTCGCGGGAGGCGCGAGCAGCGGGAAGGCTCGCGGGAGGCGCGAGCAGCGGGAAGGCTCGCGGGAGGCGCGAGCAGCGAGAGGGCTCGCGGGAGGCGCGAGCAGCGAGAGGGCTCGCGGGAGGGCTCGCGGGAGGCGCGAGCAGCGAGAGGGCTCGCGGGAGGCGCGAGCAGCGAGAGGGCTCGCGGGAGGGCTCGCGGGAGGCGCGAGCAGCGAGAGGGCTCGCGGGAGGCGCGAGCAGCGGGAAGGCTCGCGGGAGGGCTCGCGGGAGGCGCGAGCAGCGGGAAGGCTCGCGGGAGGCGCGAGCAGCGAGAGGGCTCGCGGGAGGCGCGAGCAGCGGGAGGGCTCGCGGGAGGCGCGAGCAGCGGGAAGGCTCGCGGGAGGCGCGAGCAGCGAGAGGGCTCGCGGGAGGCGCGAGCAGCGGGAAGGCTCGCGGGAGGCGCGAGCAGCGGGAGGGCTCGCGGGAGGGCTCGCGGGAGGCGCGAGCAGCGAGAGGGCTCGCGGGAGGCGCGAGCAGCGGGAAGGCTCGCGGGAGGCGCGAGCAGCGAGAGGGCTCGCGGGAGGCGCGAGCAGCGGGAAGGCTCGCGGGAGGCGCGAGCAGCGGGAAGGCTCGCGGGAGGCGCGAGCAGCGGGAAGGCTCGCGGGAGGGCTCGCGGGAGGGCTCGCGGGAGGCGCGAGCAGCGGGAAGGCTCGCGGGAGGCGCGAGCAGCGGGAAGGCTCGCGGGAGGGCTCGCGGGAGGCGCGAGCAGCGAGAGGGCTCGCGGGAGGCGCGAGCAGCGAGAGGGCTCGCGGGAGGGCTCGCGGGAGGCGCGAGCAGCGGGAAGGCTCGCGGGAGGCGCGAGCAGCGAGAGGGCTCGCGGGAGGCGCGAGCAGCGGGAAGGCTCGCGGGAGGGCTCGCGGGAGGCGCGAGCAGCGGGAAGGCTCGCGGGAGGCGCGAGCAGCGAGAGGGCTCGCGGGAGGCGCGAGCAGCGAGAGGGCTCGCGGGAGGGCTCGCGGGAGGGCTCGCGGGAGGGCTCGCGGGAGGCGCGAGCAGCGAGAGGGCTCGCGGGAGGGCTCGCGGGAGGCGCGAGCAGCGAGAGGGCTCGCGGGAGGCGCGAGCAGCGGGAAGGCTCGCGGGAGGCGCGAGCAGCGGGAAGGCTCGCGGGAGGCGCGAGCAGCGGGAAGGCTCGCGGGAGGCGCGAGCAGCGAGAGGGCTCGCGGGAGGCGCGAGCAGCGAGAGGGCTCGCGGGAGGCGCGAGCAGCGGGAAGGCTCGCGGGAGGCGCGAGCAGCGAGAGGGCTCGCGGGAGGCGCGAGCAGCGAGAGGGCTCGCGGGAGGCGCGAGCAGCGAGAGGGCTCGCGGGAGGCGCGAGCAGCGGGAAGGCTCGCGGGAGGCGCGAGCAGCGGGAAGGCTCGCGGGAGGCGCGAGCAGCGGGAAGGCTCGCGGGAGGGCTCGCGGGAGGCGCGAGCAGCGGGAAGGCTCGCGGGAGGCGCGAGCAGCGGGAAGGCTCGCGGGAGGCGCGAGCAGCGGGAAGGCTCGCGGGAGGCGCGAGCAGCGAGAGGGCTCGCGGGAGGCGCGAGCAGCGAGAGGGCTCGCGGGAGGCGCGAGCAGCGGGAAGGCTCGCGGGAGGCGCGAGCAGCGAGAGGGCTCGCGGGAGGCGCGAGCAGCGAGAGGGCTCGCGGGAGGCGCGAGCAGCGGGAAGGCTCGCGGGAGGCGCGAGCAGCGAGAGGGCTCGCGGGAGGCGCGAGCAGCGAGAGGGCTCGCGGGAGGCGCGAGCAGCGGGAGGGCTCGCGGGAGGGCTCGCGGGAGGCGCGAGCAGCGAGAGGGCTCGCGGGAGGGCTCGCGGGAGGCGCGAGCAGCGAGAGGGCTCGCGGGAGGCGCGAGCAGCGGGAAGGCTCGCGGGAGGCGCGAGCAGCGAGAGGGCTCGCGGGAGGCGCGAGCAGCGAGAGGGCTCGCGGGAGGGCTCGCGGGAGGCGCGAGCAGCGGGAGGGCTCGCGGGAGGGCTCGCGGGAGGGCTCGCGGGAGGCGCGAGCAGCGGGAGGGCTCGCGGGAGGGCTCGCGGGAGGGCTCGCGGGAGGCGCGAGCAGCGAGAGGGCTCGCGGGAGGCGCGAGCAGCGAGAGGGCTCGGGCCTCGCCTCGCCTCGCCTCGCCTCGCCTCGCCTCGCCTCGCCTCGCCTCGCCTCGCCTCGCCTCGCCTCGCCTCGCCTCGCCTCGCCTCGCCTCGCCTCGCCTCGCCTCGCCTCGCCTCGCCTCGCCTCGCCTCGCCTCGCCTCGCCTCGCCTCGCCTCGCCTCGCCTCGCCTCGCCTCGCCTCGCCTCGCCTCGCCTCGCCTCGCCTCGCCTCGCCTCGCCTCGCCTCGCCTCGCCTCGCCTCGCCTCGCCTCGCCTCGCCTCGCCTCGCCTCGCCTCGCCTCGCCTCGCCTCGCCTCGCCTGAGCGCCTAGGCGAGCGCCCAGGCGGCGCCTGTTTGAAGCGCGCCGCCTGGGACATTAGCGAGGCGCTCGGGCCTCGCCTCGCCTCGCCTCGCCTCGCCTCGCCTCGCCTCGCCTGAGCGCCTAGGCGAGCGCCCAGGCGGCGCCTGTTTGAAGCGCGCCGCCTGGGACATTAGCGAGGCGCTCGGGCCTCGCCTCGCCTCGCCTCGCCTCGCCTCGCCTCGCCTCGCCTCGCCTGAGCGCCTAGGCGAGCGCCCAGGCGGCGCCTGTTTGAAGCGCGCCGCCTGGGACATTAGCGAGGCGCTCGGGCCTCGCCTCGCCTCGCCTCGCCTCGCCTCGCCTCGCCTCGCCTCGCCTCGCCTCGCCTCGCCTCGCCTCGCCTCGCCTCGCCTCGCCTCGCCTCGCCTCGCCTCGCCTCGCCTCGCCTCGCCTCGCCTCGCCTCGCCTCGCCTCGCCTCGCCTCGCCTCGCCTCGCCTCGCCTCGCCTCGCCTCGCCTCGCCTCGCCTCGCCTGAGCGCCTAGGCGAGCGCCCAGGCGGCGCCTGTTTGAAGCGCGCCGCCTGGGACATTAGCGAGGCGCTCGGGCCTCGCCTCGCCTCGCCTCGCCTCGCCTCGCCTCGCCTCGCCTCGCCTCGCCTGAGCGCCTAGGCGAGCGCCCAGGCGGCGCCTGTTTGAAGCGCGCCGCCTGGGACATTAGCGAGGCGCTCGGGCCTCGCCTCGCCTCGCCTCGCCTCGCCTCGCCTCGCCTCGCCTCGCCTCGCCTCGCCTCGCCTCGCCTCGCCTCGCCTCGCCTCGCCTCGCCTCGCCTCGCCTCGCCTCGCCTCGCCTCGCCTCGCCTCGCCTCGCCTCGCCTGAGCGCCTAGGCGAGCGCCCAGGCGGCGCCTGTTTGAAGCGCGCCGCCTGGGACATTAGCGAGGCGCTCGGGCCTCGCCTCGCCTCGCCTCGCCTCGCCTCGCCTCGCCTCGCCTCGCCTCGCCTCGCCTCGCCTCGCCTCGCCTGAGCGCCTAGGCGAGCGCCCAGGCGGCGCCTGTTTGAAGCGCGCCGCCTGGGACATTAGCGAGGCGCTCGGGCCTCGCCTCGCCTCGCCTCGCCTCGCCTCGCCTCGCCTCGCCTCGCCTCGCCTCGCCTCGCCTCGCCTCGCCTCGCCTCGCCTCGCCTCGCCTCGCCTCGCCTCGCCTCGCCTCAGCGCCTCGGCGAGCGACCGAGCGCCTTTTTCAATCACTGGGTAGGAACTCTGATATAGTGGCCCAAGTGAAGGTGAAACCTTTTGTGGTGCCAAAGAGCATGAGTCGCATGAACTACGAGGACTATGAAAAGGGAAAGGATGATCCCTCATATCAGAATAAAAAACTATATTGACCATCCAAAGATGGAGCTTTTGCATCTTACAGGTTTTACAATTCTATAATTCTAAATGAACAGATGCATAACTGGTATGAGACGTGAAGATATCAATTTCATGATTAGGAATATATCCAATTTGCATGATGCAACTAAATTGCTAGTTAATATTTACTCTAGAAATTTTGGCACTGTTATTACCACGATCTCTCTTCAGCCTTGACAGGTTAAATATACATAAATCAGAGAAGAAAGACATAAAAGGAAACCATCAGACAGGAAGAGTGTGCGCTCAGGCACTTGCGCTCAGAGACCTGTGCAAGCCATTGCACTTGTGCCTGTGTCGAAAAGGTCCACACAGACTCAATTTTCACATCATGAACAGGAAAAAGAAATTCCAAGGTTCTCTAGGCTGGTTTAAAATTTATTGGAATGCATTTCTGATATTGAGTATAGAATATAACACAAAACTTGTAAAAGATATGCTTGAGATGTCTATATTTGGTGAAGTCATCCGATAACTGATCTTCTTAATTGCAAGGCACAGTGTCTGTCACGTTTTTGTCGTTCAAAGTTAATTAATTCAGGAATTTCTTTTAGTGTCTGAAGGCATGAAGAAATAACAAAATACATTTAGTCTGAGGTTAGGCAATCAAAATTCTAAGAACTTCCAAAAATAAAGAGAAATTTTATGGTGCCTTGTACAGGCCATCCATTTAGCTAATTGCCATAGCACTGAAGAATGAAGATTCTCGATAATCACACCAGTTTCATTCAGGAAAAAAATTAACTCATCTAGAAAATGCTGTGGCCTGTAATCAAGTTTGCTTAAAACCATAATCTTATGTCATGGGAAACACATATTAACAAACTTAGGTTTGACAATCAAACATCTCTCCTGAACACAAAACTTGGCAATCAAATGTCGTAAACGAGTGTCACAACTCGATTGATATTCCAAGCCAACAGTTTGCACATATAGTGAATCTAAGCCAAGATAAGTAAAAATGCTTAATTCCTGGTTATTAGCAACAGATCAAATATATCAATCAATTGGTTTTTCAGAACTACCTTGAATTTATCAATATATCTGCATTCAAATCCATGACGTCTTTGTTATTTATGGTATCTCAAAGTCTTCCTTCAAATTTATAATGTGTCTACCCATATATACTCTTCAATGGGTGAGAGGCTAGACACAGCCTATGCCCAGATTACATTAGGACCATCCATTTTATCTTGGTTGTGGTAAAGAGATCAGGAAAAAAATATGATAGAGATCTCTCTACCATGTTTCTCCCATTTTCAAACTTCTTGCATGCATGGAATGTGCAGGAAAACTTACCATTTACTCATCAAATATTAAAAAAAAAAGAACCAAAAAAAGTGAAAAATTGCAGTCAATTACTCGTTTACACTTACTCTCTTCAGAATGTTGACTCTATCTTGCAGCCCTTCCATAGCAAGATCATTGTCATGCTCATCAATTTCATGAGATGAGTATGCTGAAGCTCGAACCCCACCTTCTTCAATGCCATCAAAAAGAACAGTTCTGTTGCTGTGATAATCCCTGCAATCAGTCAAAAGTCACAATAAACACAAATAACATCATGCACACAAGATTTTGCTACTTTTGTATCTAAATGCACCTAGTCCAATCAAACAGTAGTGCTATTGGTCAAAACATTGCTTATTTCTTGAAAATAGAATGCAAGATCATGAACTAATCACCATATATACAAAAAAGTTTCCAAATTTGTAATTCTCACCTTTGAAACGAGCAAAGTGGTATCCTAATACTATGATTATAATGTAGGTTAAGCAAGTTGTTACACTATGAGGGTTCTAGTTGTCTCTTTTACCAAGGCTCCATGGGGGCAACAACATTGCCCTTCTCCCACAACTCCTACAAATATGTGAATATGTAAGCCACGAGATTATGTGTTAGAACCCTTGCAGATTCTAAGCTTGGGGTTGATCTTTTTAGGATCGGCCACCTGGAACTCTATAGGGGTTCCTTCCTCCAAGTTGCTGCACAAAGGCTGCAGAAAAGATTCATTTATTGCTTATCAAAAGAGGATGAATACATAACAATTTATAGGGTTTCTAAACCCTAACTCCTAATAGGACTCTTACTCAAGACTCCTACTCAATTAAGACTTCTATTCAAGACTCCTAATAGGACTCCTACTTAAGACTCCTATTCCTTTACAACTCCTAATTCTTCTCTAAGAAATAACCTCCAAACCCTAGCCGGTCTCTTCACCTCTTTAATAGGGGTCGGCTTAGGTTGGTTTTACATGAATGCCCCTATCATTTAGGACTCTCCTAGCTAGAGTCCTAACAGACCCGCTCTCTTCAAATCAACCTTGTCCTCGAGGCTGACAATCCATGAATTTTGGGAATTTGATCTTTAAGTCATCATAGTTCTCCCAAGTGGCACCTTCTACTGGTAAGTTCGCCCATTGTATTAGCACTTCAGTAATGGGTCGTCATCATTGAGTCACGATTCGTCGATCAATAATGGCACTCAACTGGGTCTGGGGTTCAGTGATTTAAAAAGCGCTAGGCGCCAAAAGGCGCCAAGGTCCACAAACGCCCGAGGCGCTAGGCGCTCGCCCGAGCGAAGCGAGGCGCTAAAATATAAAAATATATAATATAATTAATAATTTCAAATAAATAAAATTAACAACATTAAATCAAAATAATATATTATTAATCTATTAACAAAAAATTAATCATTTCAAAATTCAAATAAACTTAATATTAAGAGTATACTGTATACTGAGCCTGATGGAGAAACGAGGAAGTAGCGGCGAGCGGCGGCAGCAGCGACGGCGAGCTGTCACGGACTTAGCTGGTTTTGCCTAAGTCGTGCGGCACCCTTGCGTGTCCGTCCGCAAAGGTCAGCCTCCCCGAAACCTCCCATGGTCCCTTAGGACCTACAAAAGAGAAAACGGGTTAGAGAAAACACCTCACTCGGGATCCACAAGCAATCATCTCCGGAAACACTTCTTAGCCAATGCAAAATACAAACAAACTTTACAAGCTTTGAACAGTTGCACAACAAAAGGGTAAAATGGTCCACTACAGACCGAGACTAAAATGGGACTATTAAGCCTTCGACCGTCCCTCTACTTGCTTTTCAAAGCTTGAACATACCAAAAGACACGGACAGACATAAGCATTACATCAAACATCCTATTTTAAAGTTTGTCTGTGACATTCTCCCCCACTTATTCCTTCGACGTCCTCGTCGAAGCCTTTGCCGACACTGCAACTCCTCGCCTTTGCTGAGTCTTCAATCTTCTACGCCAGCTGCAATGCGCCTCTTGGCTCCCAGCTGCTCTCCGCTACTGTTTTTGAGTAGTCGAACCTTTGATCTACCATACTGCTTCAACTCGCCAATGACTCTGACTTTAGTGTGGGGTTGGCTGAGTTGTGCTGATCCCTGTTGGTTCCTGCGGATCATCCAGATGAAGGAAAAGACCATCCTTACTATGCGTCAGTCTCTCAAATGCCTCATGATGCTTGAACTGGGTGGATGCTTGTTGGAGCTTTAACGAGCATCGCCTCGCAAACTTCTGAAGTTTTGGGTCCTTCCTCCACAAAATTTGTTCATCGACTCTTCTTTCACTTAGTTGTCATTTCCAAATAGATTCGCATCACTTTCGCTTTCGATTGGCATTCTGTTGGGAAATGAAGCGGATAATCTACTCTCAGTAGCACTGATCACCATTGGTGAGGATTTGACAACTATTGTCTTCTAATATCTTCGAAGGGCCTTTGAACCTGTGTAGAGCTCCTCTACTGGATAGATAAGAGAATTGGGGTACTCGGTTTCGCCCATTCTCTTAAGAGTTGAGAAGGCAATGGTTACTTGACTTCGCCCGCCTTCTCAAGGGTTGTACTCCATGCATTGAGCTGGTTACTAGCCTTCGCCTACTCTTTGCTCATACTTCTGAAGCACTCGAAGTGTTTGCACTCCTTGCATTGAGTTAGCTACTGTGATTCACCTTCTCAATACCATCATCGAACTTCTGGAATGCAGGAAGTTTTCACCCCAACTTGGAGTAAGTCTCTAATAGTTTTGGTCACCTCTGGGATTGTACCGTCTTCTCCATCAACCCTACCGCCTACTCTACTGAGTAGCAAAGGTACAGTACCCCGTACTGCCTACTTCGTTCCTTGGTCATGCACTCTTGCACGACCTGAAGTCCTTCACTTTCGGTTATCTTGATGAGAAGCTCGTTGACACCGGTCTTATGAAGTTCCTTGGCCTCTGCCCTTCAGCCTTGTCTTGGTACTTAGAGTTTGCCTCCACATTCTCCACCTTCTCGGCCCCATTCATGACCAAACGCTCTCCCTTCGTGAGAGTAAGGGATCGATGACTCCACGGAAGTCCCACCTCTGTGGTACCATGGCGCTGCCATGCCCATGGCTCTACTATCCGTCGCCTCACATCTGTATCCTTTTCTTCACGATCGGTAGATATGCCTCTGTGACACTCCTCTGAGTCCACCTCCATTCTAACCGATGCTTGATTTTGGGTAGCTAAGTCCCTCTGGACTCATCGTCGCTTCCTCGCCCCTTTCGACCCCTCCCCTGCTTCAACACCTTTGTGTTCTCCAAGCAGATTCCTTTGGTCAATGGAAAGACAGACTGCAACTCCCATGCATGGCCTCTGCCATCACGTTATAGGATTTGCACCGATTCTGTTCTCCTTAGCTTCCTTGGTAGCAACGTTCGCTTACTCGACCTTGTCCTCTGACTTGCCGGGCTCCCTTAAGCGAATATGGGCTCTGGAGTAGTCCAACTCTCCAGCTTGCTTCGATCATGCCTCTGCATGATCAAGTCCCTCTCATGGGACTCACTGGCACTTGCATTCGAACTTTTCCGTTGGTAGAACACAGCCCCCATATGCTGATGACCAAGGCTTTCATCCAATGCAAAATTCGATGCACGTATGGAAGACCCGCCTCTGCGGTACCATGGCCTTCACTCCTTGAATCCATAGCCCTTCTTACCGTCGTGTTGTTCACCGAAGTGGAGCTGCCAGTAGCTCCTGATCATACCTCCGTATGATAAGTCCCTCACGGGACTTATCCCGTGTGTATCGCATTGCCACGAACTGTTCCACCACGATCCGCTGCACCCTGTCGCCTCCTGGTGACATCTCCATTGCCTTCTGATCCTTGTGGAATGAATTCAAATTGTGGTCCCTCCATTTGTGGTCTCTGCCACCACATTGCAGGGCCTCTTCCAACTTCGATTTTGTTCGCTCCTTTGGCAATCGACCTTCGTTCACCCGCTCTCGGGTCACACCTAGACGAAGTATCGCTCTAGGACTGTCCATCGCCTAGTTCCCGAAGTCCACCGACTTCGCTGCAATTAGTGCACCATTGTCTGGATCCTGGGCCTCTGCCCCTACCAGCACAATCTCCGCTGTGCACCGCTCCCTTTCATGGCAACTTGAATGGCAACACTGTGGCATATTCTTCAAGAGTACCCGCCTCCGCGTCCTCTTGCCCCGTGCCAAGGCCTTCTGAACCCAACTTTGCCTCTGCAAGCTGAGTCGCCTCATTTCCTCCATCAAATGCTTCTTCGAGATTAGGTGCATGTGCCTAGAAGCTCCCTTCGTCTTTGGCACCATGCAATACGAGTCCGCTCTATCAGAAATAAAGGACCCATGGAACAACATGATCCTGCTCTTGCCTCTACAAGAGTTCATGTCCTTGACCTTTGTCTAAGGAAAGCTCTGCGCCTCCGCTCCATGTTCCATCTTCTATGCCGGCTCACTTCATGCGGCTTGGGTACTTTGCCAAGTTACACCCAAGTTGCTCCGCTCCTCGTTTTTGCATTGAGTTGATGGTGGCCCTTGCGCCCACCATTCCACGGGTCAGCCCTCCCTTGAGTCTGATCTCTATATTGACTCCAAGTGTGCCTTCATTTGTGTTGCCTTGGGTCGCTCCACCACTTGATCCCGCAATGCATCCACCAATGCATTCTCTCAAGCGAGATCATGCGACGACTCCTCGTCGCTCGCTCGGTCCATTGAGCTTCGTGGAGTTGTTGTTTTTGAGGTACTACTCCTCAATATGTGCAGTCTATTGCACGTGATTCTCCCTCTGGAGAGTTGGGACTTATCCCTCCTGGATATCCATCCCGTTGGAGCAACATCTCTCTTCGTTTCGGAGACCACCATCCCCTTGGACTACTCCGATTTATTGAACAAACTGTGCATTGTTCTGCCTCCTGCAAACGCACTTGCTAGGTTGCGACTCCACGTCAATACAGCCCGCACTGCACCACTCAAGGCCTAGCAACATGCTGAACTCGCTGCACACTTCAGCCTCCTACGGACGTATCCTTCACATGCCGAAGAGAAAGTTTCAATGCTCCATGGTGCCGAGTTTCGTCGCCTTGGGATGGTCACGAACATTCCATCGTCCGCATACAAGCCCTTGCATGAGTACCGAATTCTTCGAGTTAGCAATTCCCCTCACCTCTGTGACCTTTGCACAACTCTTGCGGTCGCTGAGCAACTCATTCCACCTTGCGTGGTCTCATCCTTTACCAAGCGCCTCGCTTGACTTGAGCACCATCAAGTATAGTTGCCAACGTTGAGCCATAGCTCAAACTCAACATCCGGAGGCGCGAGCAGCGGGAAGGCTCGCGGGAGGGCTCGAGGGAGGCGCGAGCAGCGAGAGGGCTCGCGGGAGGCGCGAGCAGCGAGAGGGCTCGCGGGAGGCGCGAGCAGCGGGAAGGCTCGCGGGAGGCGCGAGCAGCGAGAGGGCTCGCGGGAGGGCTCGAGGGAGGCGCGAGCAGCGGGAAGGCTCGCGGGAGGCGCGAGCAGCGGGAAGGCTCGCGGGAGGGCTCGAGGGAGGCGCGAGCAGCGGGAAGGCTCGCGGGAGGCGCGAGCAGCGAGAGGGCTCGCGGGAGGCGCGAGCAGCGGGAAGGCTCGCGGGAGGCGCGAGCAGCGAGAGGGCTCGCGGGAGGCGCGAGCAGCGGGAAGGCTCGCGGGAGGCGCGAGCAGCGGGAAGGCTCGCGGGAGGCGCGAGCAGCGAGAGGGCTCGCGGGAGGCGCGAGCAGCGGGAAGGCTCGCGGGAGGCGCGAGCAGCGGGAAGGCTCGCGGGAGGCGCGAGCAGCGGGAAGGCTCGCGGGAGGCGCGAGCAGCGGGAAGGCTCGCGGGAGGCGCGAGCAGCGGGAAGGCTCGCGGGAGGCGCGAGCAGCGAGAGGGCTCGCGGGAGGGCTCGAGGGAGGCGCGAGCAGCGAGAGGGCTCGCGGGAGGGCTCGCAGGAGGCGCGAGCAGCGGGAAGGCTCGCGGGAGGCGCGAGCAGCGGGAAGGCTCGCGGGAGGCGCGAGCAGCGGGAAGGCTCGCGGGAGGCGCGAGCAGCGGGAAGGCTCGCGGGAGGGCTCGAGGGAGGCGCGAGCAGCGGGAAGGCTCGCGGGAGGGCTCGAGGGAGGCGCGAGCAGCGGGAAGGCTCGCGGGAGGCGCGAGCAGCGGGAAGGCTCGCGGGAGGGCTCGAGGGAGGCGCGAGCAGCGAGAGGGCTCGCGGGAGGCGCGAGCAGCGGGAAGGCTCGCGGGAGGCGCGAGCAGCGGGAAGGCTCGCGGGAGGCGCGAGCAGCGGGAAGGCTCGCGGGAGGCGCGAGCAGCGGGAAGGCTCGCGGGAGGCGCGAGCAGCGGGAAGGCTCGCGGGAGGCGCGAGCAGCGGGAAGGCTCGCGGGAGGGCTCGCGGGAGGCGCGAGCAGCGGGAAGGCTCGCGGGAGGGCTCGAGGGAGGCGCGAGCAGCGGGAAGGCTCGCGGGAGGCGCGAGCAGCGGGAAGGCTCGCGGGAGGCGCGAGCAGCGGGAAGGCTCGCGGGAGGCGCGAGCAGCGGGAAGGCTCGCGGGAGGCGCGAGCAGCGGGAAGGCTCGCGGGAGGCGCGAGCAGCGGGAAGGCTCGCGGGAGGCGCGAGCAGCGGGAAGGCTCGCGGGAGGCGCGAGCAGCGGGAAGGCTCGCGGGAGGCGCGAGCAGCGGGAAGGCTCGCGGGAGGGCTCGAGGGAGGCGCGAGCAGCGGGAAGGCTCGCGGGAGGCGCGAGCAACGGGAGGCGCGAGCAGCGGGAAGGCTCGCGGGAGGCGCGAGCAGCGGGAAGGCTCGCGGGAGGGCTCGCGGGAGGGCTCGCAGGAGGCGCGAGCAGCGGGAAGGCTCGCGGGAGGCGCGAGCAGCGGGAAGGCTCGCGGGAGGGCTCGAGGGAGGCGCGAGCAGCGGGAAGGCTCGCGGGAGGGCTCGCAGGAGGCGCGAGCAGCGGGAAGGCTCGCGGGAGGCGCGAGCAGCGGGAAGGCTCGCGGGAGGCGCGAGCAGCGGGAAGGCTCGCGGGAGGCGCGAGCAGCGGGAAGGCTCGCGGGAGGGCTCGCAGGAGGCGCGAGCAGCGAGAGGGCTCGCGGGAGGGCTCGCGGGAGGGCTCGCGGGAGGCGCGAGCAGCGGGAAGGCTCGCGGGAGGCGCGAGCAGCGGGAAGGCTCGCGGGAGGCGCGAGCAGCGGGAAGGCTCGCGGGAGGGCTCGCAGGAGGCGCGAGCAGCGGGAAGGCTCGCGGGAGGCGCGAGCAGCGGGAAGGCTCGCGGGAGGGCTCGCAGGAGGCGCGAGCAGCGGGAAGGCTCGCGGGAGGGCTCGCGGGAGGCGCGAGCAGCGGGAAGGCTCGCGGGAGGCGCGAGCAGCGGGAAGGCTCGCGGGAGGGCTCGCGGGAGGCGCGAGCAGCGGGAAGGCTCGCGGGAGGCGCGAGCAGCGGGAAGGCTCGCGGGAGGCGCGAGCAGCGGGAAGGCTCGCGGGAGGCGCGAGCAGCGGGAAGGCTCGCGGGAGGCGCGAGCAGCGGGAAGGCTCGCGGGAGGCGCGAGCAGCGGGAAGGCTCGCGGGAGGCGCGAGCAGCGGGAAGGCTCGCGGGAGGGCTCGCAGGAGGCGCGAGCAGCGGGAAGGCTCGCGGGAGGCGCGAGCAGCGGGAAGGCTCGCGGGAGGCGCGAGCAGCGGGAAGGCTCGCGGGAGGCGCGAGCAGCGGGAAGGCTCGCGGGAGGCGCGAGCAGCGGGAAGGCTCGCGGGAGGCGCGAGCAGCGGGAAGGCTCGCGGGAGGCGCGAGCAGCGGGAAGGCTCGCGGGAGGCGCGAGCAGCGGGAAGGCTCGCGGGAGGCGCGAGCAGCGGGAAGGCTCGCGGGAGGCGCGAGCAGCGGGAAGGCTCGCGGGAGGCGCGAGCAGCGGGAAGGCTCGCGGGAGGCGCGAGCAGCGGGAAGGCTCGCGGGAGGCGCGAGCAGCGGGAAGGCTCGCGGGAGGCGCGAGCAGCGGGAAGGCTCGCGGGAGGCGCGAGCAGCGGGAAGGCTCGCGGGAGGCGCGAGCAGCGGGAAGGCTCGCGGGAGGCGCGAGCAGCGGGAAGGCTCGCGGGAGGCGCGAGCAGCGGGAAGGCTCGCGGGAGGCGCGAGCAGCGGGAAGGCTCGCGGGAGGCGCGAGCAGCGGGAGGGCTCGAGGGAGGCGCGAGCAGCGGGAAGGCTCGCGGGAGGGCTCGAGGGAGGCGCGAGCAGCGGGAGGGCTCGCGGGAGGCGCGAGCAGCGGGAGGGCTCGAGGGAGGCGCGAGCAGCGGGAAGGCTCGCGGGAGGCGCGAGCAACGGGAGGCGCGAGCAGCGGGAAGGCTCGCGGGAGGCGCGAGCAGCGACAGCGGCAGCGGGAGCACGAGCGACGAGCAGCGAGATCGCGATCGGGATCGGGATCGGCAGCAGGTTAGGGTTGGGGTTATATTGGTTTAGTTGGTTCGATTGAACCAACTAACAACCGAACCAGGACCGAACCAGACCTAAAATTCTGGTTCGGTCGCCTTGGTTTACCCAGGCGCTCGCCCGCAGCGCCCAGCGCCTGGGCTCGGGTGAGCGCCCAGGCGGCGCCTGTTTGAAGCGCGCCGCCTGGGACATTAGCGAGGCGCTCGGGCCTCGCCTCGCCTCGCCCGAGCGCCTAGGCGAGCGCCCGAGCGCCTTTTTCAATCACTGCTGGGGTTCTCCTTGGGTAGTCATATTTAGTGGGTGGCTTTGGGCTGTCTCCAAGTACTTGTTTATCACTTTCGTCTGGCCATCGGTTTGTGGGTGATACGCCATACTCCTTTTCAATTTAGCACCCTGCATATGGAATAACTCTGTCCAAAATATGCTCGTGAAGATGCAAGTAGAATTTGGCACAAGCACAATGCGTCCCTTATAGCGTAATTCTTTTGAGTCCCAATTGTAATGAGCCACGGAGTTTAGTGCTTCCTCCAATTTTTTTATAATCTTATTAGTCTCTGGATCTTCTTGCCATTCCATCTTAATATCCTCAAGGATGTTGCTAGTCGGAAGTGAAACGACCGAAAATTCAACTTGCTCGGGTAGTTGTGAAAGCGCATCTGCAACAACATTCTCTTTCCCCTTTTTGTAAGTTATTTCATAATCAAATCCAAGAAGTTTTGTTACCCATTTTTGTTGCTCAGGGGATGATATCTTTTGCTCCAAAAAGTACTTGAGTCTTTTATGGTCAGTTTTAATTTGAAATCGTCGACCGATCATGTAGGGTCTCCACCTCGTTGCTGTGCGCACAATGGCGAGCATCTCCTTATCATATGTTGACATATTTTGATGGGAGAGAGATAATGCCTTGCTAGTGTATGCGAGTGGTCGACCATCTTGCATGAGAATGGCTCCAATTCCGACTCCGGATGCATCGACCTCAATAATGAAGGGTCGGCTGAAATTTGGTAGTGCTAGCACCAGCGTCGTCATCATGGCTGCCTTAAGTTTGTCGAAGGCAGCGAAGGCTTTGTCCAACCATTGGAAGATATCTTTTTTTAGTAAGGAAATAAGTGGTGCACTGATCTTTCCATAGTTTTCATGAACTTGCGATTGTAGCCTATTAAACCGAGAAAGCCTCGTAGCAATTTTATGTTCCTCGAGGTCAGCCAGTTTTGCATTGCTCCAATTTTGGAGGGGTCTACTGTCACACCTTTCTCTGATATGATATGCCCAAGATATTCCACCTTCTGGTGAAGAAAGCAAAAATTCGTAGTGGCCGTTGTGTGTTCAAAAGGTGGTTTTCGGTATGTCTTCTTTGCACACTCATATTTGATGATACCCGGATCGAAGGTCCAGCTTTGTGAAGACATGTGCTCCCTTTCATCTAGCAATTCATCTACTATATTGGAATAGGGTATTTGTCCTTGACGGTTATGCCATTGAGGGCTCGGTAATCAATACACATTCGTCATGTTTCGTCCTTCTTTCGTACAAAGAGCACCGGTGAAAAGTAGAGGCTGTAACTTAGTAGAATAACTCCTGTTTCGGGCATCTCTTTTATAATCTTTTCTATTTCATCATTCTGCAGATATGAATATTGATATAGCCAAGTATTTGTAGGAGGTTTGCCCAGAAGAATCGGTATACAATGATCATGCCGACGGGCAAGAGGTAAGTTGTGCGGTTCATTAAATATATCTGAAAATTCAGCAAGCAAAGGAAGTAGGTTTGGATCTTCAAATTCTATTGGCTCTCCTTTAGTTTGCTGCTCAAGTTGTACCAAAAAGCCACTGCATACTTTATGCAAAACCTTTTCCATTTGTTGTGTGCAAATCGTTATTACGTCGCCCCCACGTTTCCCGTGTAGAATCACCTATTTCCCTTTACTGTAAAATCTCAAAATTAGTTTCATAAAATTCCAGGAAACATCACCTAATGTCATCAACCATTCAATTCTGAGCATGGTCTCATGATCATCAAGAGGGAGGAGGAAGAAATCTGCAATTATCTCTTGTTCCTGCAGTAATAGTTTCTCCTGCGGGCGCCTATGATCACACTTCAAAATCCATCCGTCGGTGAACTTGACATCAAACCTACTGTAATACTCGATAGGTAAGGCCATCCGGACAGCAACTTTACTATATAGGAAGTTATTAGTGTTGCCCGTGTCGATGAGAACAGTGATCGATTGTTGTTTGAGAAGGCCTTCAACTTTCATCGTTTGCGGGTTTGAGTAGCCGACTAGTGCATGTACTATAACTTCGATCGGTTGTGGCTCTTCTTCTGCATCTTCTTCTTCATTATTAAGGCTCTCTTCTAGATGTTCAATGACCTCTTCTTCTACTGGTTTAATCATAAGAAGTCTCCCTTTTCTACAGTGATGCCCGTGGCTCCACGGCTCATCGCGGTGCCAACATAACTTCTTTGTAGATCGCTCCCGAAGCTCTTCTCTTGTCATCATTTTTGGTGCAGGGACTCGGTTGATAGTAGGGGGAGGTGAGGGCTTCTGCATTGTAGGTTGAGAAGCGATCCTAGTCCTTCGTGCTTCATGGTTCAATCGCTCCTCTTGATGTCGTGCGAAAGAGATGGCTGCCATAAGCGTGTACGGTCGTCGTGCTTTAACTTCTCCCCGGATCTCCGGCTTCAAGCCCTCAATGAAGGTCCCCAATAGCTGTTTTTGAGACCAATCACGAGTTTGATTAGATAACATTTTAAACCTGGTTTGGTACTCCTGAACGGTAGAGGTTTGTTGGATCTTTGCTAGTTGTTCGTCAATGTTCTCGTAATCGGTTGGTCCGAAGCGGATCAATAGTCCTTCTTTGAATTGTCGCCATGAGAGGACTCCATGAGTATATTTAAACCAGTCAAACTACTGTATGGCATCCCCTTCAAGATATATAGCTGCAATTTCTACCATAGATGCATCCGCAGTTTTATGATATCGAAAATATCGCTCCGCACGCGAGATCCAACCAATCGGGTCTCCTTATTCCCATCTAGGGAAGTCCACCCTCATGCGTGGATAATTGGGGTAAGTCATAGAACCTCCCCTCTCTTGGAAGTCATCTCTTCGGGCTTGGTGCGATTGGTTAGAGCTCTCTCCTTGATGCGATTTCTTCGGGCTTGGTGGTCGGCCCAAAATGAGTTCGGTAAAGAGAGTTCGAATCTTATCCTCCATTCGCGCTTACAAGGCTTTGAATTTAGCATTGATTGCTTCCTTAGATGCCATAGTATATGCCTCCAAATCTGTGATGTTAAGATCTCTCTTTTGTTGTTGGGTTAAAGACAAGTATGGGTCAAAAGAAGTGATGATCGAAAGGGTTGGTGGATTGGTGGATGTAGGCTACGGTTTAGGCTTGTTTTATGGCTGTTTTGGGTGCGGTTTGAGGGTGTGGTTTAGTGGAGTTTTAGGGCTGTGGATGAAAGTTTTAGATCTATTGTAGATGGCAACAAAGGTTTGATAGAAATCAGTGGAAGTTTGCTGCAGAATTGTGTTGTCTTGTAAGAGCAGAATTATCGTCGAAGAAACAGCGATTTCTCGACGAAATTTTCACCAAAAACTTGAGAGATTTGAGGAGGGAATTGATAGCAGAATCTCAGTTTATATGACAGTAAGGAGATGCAATTTAATCAAGAAAATTTTGGCAGTATAACAGCAAGGAAATTGGTGTAAGTTGCGATGGCAGAATTCTTGTCGAAAAATTTCAGCGGTTTGCGACGAAAATTTGCAGCAACACAAAATCGTTTTTAGAGATGAATTCCTCAATAGATCAATCTTAGATGGAAGCCAAGATGATCTATGAAGTGTATAAGAAATTTTGTTCAAAAAAAATTGCAAATAGATCGGTTAAGGCAACAATATGCGGCTGAAATTTTCTGTAGCACAGATTTTCAATTATAGCAGATTAGACGTAAAAGATCAGTGGTTTATATTGAGAATTTTTTGACGAAACAAAAGGGAAATTTACTGTTAGAAAGTGTCAAAGCTATCATAAAAATTTTGAAGAGATTTGGACAGAAAAAACGTAGTAGCAAGATCAAACAAACTGTGCTATGCGGTTGGAATTTTACAGTGCAGATTTTCAAGTATAGCAGATTAGACGTAAAAGATCAATGGTTTATATTGAGAATTTTTTGATAAAACCAAAGAGAAATCTGCTATTAGGAAGTGTCAAAGCTGTCACAAAAATTTCGTAGAGATTTGGATAGAAAAAACGTAATAGCAAGATCAAACAGACTGTGCTATGCGGCTGAAATTCTGCAATGTATCTTTCATCGTAGAGATGAAAACTTTGCGACGAAAAGTTTATGCAGCAATATAGGAATAATTTTTTTTTTGGATTTTTGAATAAGGATAACTAAATTGCAGCAGCAGTAAGATAGGAAACCAGAACCTGTTGCAATTCACAGGGAGATCAAAAGATGAT